>CM021100.1:345734821-345922366 GCA_007115665.2 Sequoiadendron giganteum
ATAAAGAGAGGCTGGGAGAGAGTGGGAGAGTGTGAGAAGCGGAGATTGGGAGAAAGAGAGATTGCAAGAGTGTGAGAGAGTGGGAGAAGGGGAGAGTGGGAGGAAGAGAGTGTGGGAGGTAGAGAGGGGGAGAGTGGGAGAGAAAGAGGGAGAGAGGGAGGGAGAGGGAGAGGGGGAGAAAGAGGGAGAGATGGAGGGAGAGGGAGGGCAGGAGAATTAGGGTAGGAGAGATGAAGATAGAGGGGGGAGAGGGGGAGAAAGAGAGAGTAGGAGAATGGGAGAGTGGGAGGGAGAGATAGGGAGAGTGGGAGAAAGAGAGAGTGGGAGAGCAAGAGGGAGAGAGGGAGGGAGAGGTAGTTGGAGAGAAAGATGGAGAGAGGGAGGGATAGAGGGGGAGAGTGGGAGAAAGAGAGAGAGAGTGAGGGAGAGGGAGTGGGAGAGAAAGAGGGAGAGGGAGAGGGGGAGAAAGATATAGTGGGGGATATGGAGATAGAGTAGGAGGGAGAGAGGGGGAGAGTGGGAGAAAGAGAGAGTGGGAGAGAGTGGGAGATTCCAGGAGAAAGAGAGAGTGGAAGAGAGTGGGAGAGTGGGAGAAAGAGAGAGTGGGAGAGAGTGGGAGATTGGGAGAAGGGGAGAGTGAGAGAAAGATAGAGAGGGAGGGAGATAGGGGATGAGTGGGAGAAAGAGAGTGGGAGAGAAAGAGGGAGAGAGAGGGAGAGAGGGATGAAGAGGGAGAGGGGGAGAAAGAGATAGTGGGAGAGATGGAGATATAGAGGGAGTGAGACACAAACTAGGAGAGAGATAAAGGGTAGAGCATTAAGAGTTAAGGGTTTAAAGGTTAAGGGCTCAAATGGATAAGAGATAGAGGGTAGATGGAGATAGTGGGATAGATGGATACCCCTATACCCTCTTAATCTCTCAACCCTCAACCCTCAAACCTCAACCTTTAAACCCAAATCACTCAACCCCTATACCCTCTTAATCCCTCAACCCTCAGCCCTTGACCCTTAAACCCTAATCCCTCAACCCCTATATCCTCTTAATCCCTCAACCCTCAACCTTCAACCCTTAAATCATAATCCCTCAACCCTTAACCTTAAACCTTTAAACCCTAATCCCTCAACCCCTATACCCTCTTAATTCCTCAACCCTCAACCCTTAACCCTTCAACACTAATCCCTCAACCCCTATACCCTCATAATCCCTCAACCCTCAACCCTCAACCCTCAACCCTTATACCCTAATCCCTGAACCCCTACACCCTCTTAATCCCTCAATCCTTAACCCTCAACCCTTAAACCCTAATCCCTCAACCCCTATACCCTCTACTCTATAACCTCTTAATCCCTCAACCCTAAACCATAAACCCTTAAACCTTAACCCATAAACCCTCTACCCTCTATCATCAAACCTCTACCCTCTACCCTCAACCCTAATCCCCCAACCCTTAAACCCACTTAGTAAAATATCTACCCTAGTCCCTCAACCCTTTTGACCCTTAAACCCTAAACCCTTAAACCCTTAAACACTCAACACTAAACCCTTGACCCTCACCCCTGAACCCTTAAATCCTAAAATATTAAACACTTTGCCCTCTACCCTCTACTCTCAACCCATTGCTCTCCACCATAAACCCTAATCCATCAACCCTTACACCATTAAATCAAAGAAAACTCTCAACCCTAATCCCTAAAATGTCAACCCTTAATCTCTTAACCCCTATAACCTCTACCCTATATATTGGACCCTCAACCCTAATCCGTCAACCATATAACCTATTCCCTATTCCCTCAACCCTCAACCCTCAACCCTCAACCCTCAACTTTAAACCCTCTATCCTCAACCCTCAACCCTCAACCCTTAAACCCTAAACCCTTAAACCCTCTACCCCCTACCCTCTACACTCTACCCTATACATTACACCCTCATCCATCAATTCTCAACCCTCAACCCTTAATCCCTCAGCCCTCAATCCTTAAACCCTAAACCCTATACCCCTTACATTGGACCCTAAACCTAATCCTTCAACCATATACCCTCAAACCTATACCCTAAACCCTTAAACCTTCTACCCTATACCCTCAACCAAATACCCTATACCATCAACCCTATTGCCTTAACCCTCAAATCTTAAATCCTAATACCCTAGAAACCATCAAACCTATAGGTCCTCCACCCTAGTCCCTCAACCCTATACCCTCAACCCCTATTAGTTTCTCTCTATCTATACATATCATCTCTCCCTCCCTCCCTCCCTCCTACCCTCTCTAATTGTCTCTATCTACCATCTCCCTCTTTTTACGTACCTCTCATTCAATCAATCCCAATCACCCTCTTCAGCTCCCTCTATCCATATCTCTCTATGTCCCTCCCACTCTATCCCACTCTATCCAACTCTCTCCCACTCCCTCTCTCTCCCTCTCTCTCATGTCTCTCCCTCCCACCCCCCTCTCTCTCAGGTCTCTCCCTCTAGAACCCTACCTAGATAAGTCCCTCTCACTCCACCACCCTCTTTCTCTACCTCTATCAAGTCACTCCCTCCCACACCCTCTCCCTCTCTCACGTCTCTCACTCACATTCCCTCGCTCTCCCACTCCCTCTCTCTTAAAATCTCACTTCCACCCCCTCTCCATCTCTCCAGACTCTCTGTCTCTAAATTCTCCCTCCCTATAAATACATACGTAAATACATATGTACAAGAATAATGCATATGTACATATAATCCTACATCCATACAAGAATACATACATACATGTGTATATACAATCTTATATACATACATACAATATATATGCATTGATACATACATGCATACTACATACATACAAGCATGCATACATGACATACAAGCATACATGTACATACAAACATACAAATATATCAACATACATTCAATAAAGATAAAGTAAGATATAACGCGAGCACATTATACTGCGCTCATGTTATATATTTCTATGCAAATTCCTTAGCCTTAGGCTTGGTATTCTCCTTGAAATACCCACCCAATGGCTTGGAAGGCATTCCCAACAACTAGAGACATGTTTTTAAAAAATCTACCATATTTAACATAATCGAGTTTGTGCTCACCGTTAGGATTGCATGTGGTTCAATATCAAAAAATTGAACACATGGGTAATGTAGGGCTCTCTCTTAGCTATCCAAATATAAAAATTTTTTCACTTTTTGAAAATGTTAAGCCTTTCATCCATAATTTATTTTATTTGTATGTATTTCTTTTACCAAAAAACAATGTTTGGTATTTTTTTCATTATAAATTAATCGTTCATCGAATTTTCAAATAAATTATATTTTTAGAAACTTTGACTCCATTCTACAAATTAAAAAAAAATTAAAAAAATTCAATTAGTTTCCAAAATTTGTAGGGGTAGCATGGCCAAAATTCTATTTTTCGGGAAATGTCCACTTCGAAAATTAGTAAAAGATCAAATATTTATTAAAAAATTATCAAAAAAATCATGCATCAACTACATATTTTTAGCTCACTTCTGACCATTGTGATTTTAAAACTACTAAAAAAAAATTCACCATACGTGGGTCATATGGAGTTGCTATGTTATGTTTTTCTAGCAAAAACAATGCCAATTTGTTTACATCCCTCTTTTGAACCCCTTGATCTCAAAAATTTAAAAAAAAAATAGTAGTTTAGAAAGTATACTAAGAGCACTTCGATCCTTTTTTTTGTTCCATCTCAAAATTTTGAGTGTAACTATCCTCAATTTCACATCCAAGGTCAATATTTCCTGATTTTTGAAAAACATAGTCCACTTAAGTCCCCTTTTTGGGAACCATCTTGGTTCACTTACCCCAATGGGAAATTCTACTTCTAATACCTAGACCACATTTGTCTCAACTACTAAAGCCTCAGAGCCTCCCATTACTGCTAAGAAGATGTCATTTGTGGATCATGAGAAGAGACCCATTGATCAACCTAAGAAAACAACCTTCAATACCAATACTAGTACAAGTAATTAATTTTCTATAATCCCTACATAGAAGGCCAAAATCAATCCAAATCCATCTACTACACCTCCAAATCCTAAGATATTGAGGTTACAATTGGAGAGTGAAAAGCTACAAGAATATTTGAAAAAGGTTGAAATGAATGCAAAGATGGCTAGGAAGATTACTTTCCTTAAAATGTCCACATCTAATCTAGAGTCTTGAAGCTATAGACATACCCATAGTGAGTCACAAAATAAGAAGTTTTATGGGCATACTCATAGTGAAGGAGGTGGTGGTGACCAAGGTGGTGCAGGTGGAGGAAAGGACAAAAATAATAATTATTAGTTTGAGGATGATGATGAGGGAAGAAAGAAGAGAAGTGGTGATGGTTAAAGTGGTAAGGATAAAGATAGCAACTAATTTGATAATAGGAGAGATGGTGAGAAAAAATATAGTCATAGGGATCGACATACAAGGAGACCACTCCAAGTAGATAGATACTAGCAGTTATGTTTCACCAGAATACCTAGCTACCCTAACCCATTCCCTACAGATTTTAGACTTGCTTTAGTCAAATTCTCTAGTAATAATGCCTTGAGTGGTGACGACCATCTCAAAGCATTTTCAAATGTTATGAATGATTTCAAGTTGGAGACAAAAAATGTCATCATGAAGTTGTTTATATAGTCTCTCATTAAAGATGCTCGAGATTGGTATAGAAGCTTGCTCACCGAGAGAATTGGCTCTTGGGGGGAATTAAAAATAATTTTTGGAGAAAAATATGATGAAAAGACTGATTTAATTTTTTTATTGAATCAATTTAATACTATTGCTAAAGGTTCTAACGAATATATGGTTGAGTTTAATACAAGATTCCAAAATGATAGAAAGAGATTGCCTCCTCATTTGTAATTGAATGATCATGTATATATGCTAAATTAATGCAATTATTTTGATGCAAAAATGAGTTACCACTTGCTAGATAAGAACCCCTAGACATTTTGTTAAGCCTTCAAGATGGTGGAGCATATTGAAAAGATTAGTAGAGAAACAAGTAAATTTAGTAGAAGAAATTGATCGAAAACTCTTTAGAGGGTCAAAAAAGGAAGATAAAAGTTCAGGTACTAAAGGAGGAACTATTGAGGATAAGCTTGATAATATTATGAAAATCATAAATGATAAGATTGTGAAACAAGACAAGGTGCAACCAAAAAATTATCAAAGAAATGAAAAAATTCCTCAGTTACAAGACCACCCATACAATACCAATTGGTATAATGGAAATCCTATTCCCAATAATTAAGGAAACACTTGTAATAAAGTCCCTCTAGATCCTCTACAAAATAATTAAGGAATTTTTTTGAAGATACCCCTTGGTGTATGACTTGTGAACTGCCACATTCTTCTTAGCAATGTGCAGTTGCACAAATGGTTGAAGTAGACAAAGACATTTCTGGAGATTCTGATCAGCAAAATCAGGAGGATATTATTGAGCCTATGGCTATGGGTGAGTTTGATGTTTCCAAGAGTGAATTCTCTTCTGATGAATATTTTTTTGAAATGGATGTAGACAATCAAAATAAAATTGCTAATAAATATCATCAACAAGTCTTTTCTGATGAGGATGATGAAAATGAATTTGAGGTTTACAATTTGGAAGTAATCGAAGAAGGTATTTCATTAAGAATACCCTCAGAGGAGGAGATTGCAAGATATACTCGAGCTTTGGATTCTTATGCTATACGTTCCTATAATTTGAGGAACAAAACACTTGGAGGTGAGCAGCGTAATCCTATTGGTCTTTTCATCAAAGAGAAGAATACCAAGAGTAAAGAACATATGCCTAATGGAAAATTTGAAACAAGCCAAGGTAAAGAAAAGAAAGGGAGATAAAATTTGGGCTAAGAGAGAAGAAAGTCCAAAGGCTACTGAAAAATTCAAATCTATAGCTACAAAGGTAATGACACGGAAGAAAGCTCCTGATGTCACAAGGAAGGATGCTAAGCATAGGGTTGAGGAAACATGAAATCAACAGAAGGTGAGAAACAGTGAACAAGGTATGTTCCCAATTGAATTAATAGAGTCTTGTTTATATGTTTCAATTACTTAGGCAAGTAAAATTATTTGTGCCTTTCCTTGAAATGATGAGAATAGATGAATATAAGGAAAAGGAAGTATCCCTTATCAATGGTGCTTCTATAGCTTATAATTATTTGGTGGAACCCACTCCACCCAAACTAAGTGAAAAAGACAAGAAAGATAATGAGGTTGAGAGAGTTATTACTGAAATTCCCCATATCTTCCTAGGAAAATTTTTAACTACTTGTCTTGACAAGATAGATCCATTCTTCCTCACCTTAATAGTTAAAGGATTTTCTATAAAAAATGTATTATTGACTGTAGAGCATCCAACAATATCACACTAGCTAAAATCATGGATGCACTAGGATTGAAATTTGAGAGTACACATGACAAGTGCTATGTTATGGATGCAAGAGAAGACCCTATCATTGGTGTGATAAATAAACTTCCCTACAGACTAGCGACCTACTCAGAAAAATAATTCAAAATGAGTGTTGCTATCTCGAAAATGGATTCCATCCATGAGAGGTAGTATGCAGTGTGATATGTCTTATGCCACTTTTCCCATTGATGATATGGATATTCAAGTGTTGAGAGAATCAAGGGTGCCACATATGTTGGAGCATTCTGTTGAGGGTGACATAGTTCTTTTCATATACACTGATATCAATGATTTCAAAAAAGAAGAATCATCAAGAGACATTGAAAGGTGTCCTACACAAATAGAAAATGAAATTTAAAGGTTGTTTGACAAATATGGACTTTGGAAAATTTATTTTCATGGTGCAAGTTCCAAATAAGGGTTGAGTGTAGGGATATTTTTAGTGGCACCAAGTGGGAGTACTTCCAATTTTTCCTTGACATTATCTTTTGTCTGTACAAATAATGTGGCAAAATATGAAGCTTTGTTACTAGGACTTAGACTAGTTGAGAGGTATGAAATAAAAAATTGATCATAATTGGTGATTCTGAGCTGGTGATTTCCCAAGTAAGAGCCAAATATGGCTAAAAAAATAATAGGTTGAAGCAATACAAAAATGTTTTCTACGATTCCATTGAGTAATTTGATGCTTTTGGAATTGACTAGATGGAAAGAGAATAGAATAGAGTAGCTAACTTACTCTCTAAAATTGCATTGAGACATGTTGACATAAATTTCATAGGAGTTTCTAAGGTGAAGGTATAGGAAAGACATTCTATTCCTAATAATGTTTACAACTGGCAGATATTCAATGACGATGAAGATATTCTTAGATTTTTGAATTTTGCAAGTAAATATTAAAGTCAAGAGATTGACATTGGTGGATTTGTTAAGAATATTAATGATAAGGACATGGTATTCAGAAAATAAATCATGCAATTGAAAAAAATAAAATCCCCAAAGGCCTTGTAGGTCTTGAAAATGTCTTTGATAGTCAGGATATAAGTAAGATCAAAAATAATTGTTGCTCACCCAGAGGACTTGTAGGAAATAAATTTGGGGACCAAAAATGCTCTCAAGAAAGTTTACATTGGAAAGAAGTTGATGCCAAAGGTAGAAAAAATGCTAATTGCCTTGCTCAAAAAATACAAACACGTCTTTGCTTGGTCATACGATTTCCTAAAATATTACAAGGAGGAATTATTTCAACATGAAATTCCCCTAAAAGAAAATAATAAACCTTTTAGGAAAAATCGAAGACCAATTAATCCTACTATAGCTCCAAAGATGCAAGAGGATTTTTTATAGTTAAGAGATCTAGGCATCATAAAACCCATCAAAAATTCTTCATGGGTATCCAATTTGCTACCAGTGAGGAAAAAAAATTGTGACATAAGATTGTCTGTTGATTTTAGAAACCTAAATATATCTTCACTAAAGGATAATTATCCATTTCCAAATATGGAAGCCATGTAACAAAACGTAACTGGCTATGAATTCCTATCAATCATGGATGGTTTTTTAGGTTACAATCAATTAAAATTAAAGGAGTTTGAGCAGTATAAGACTCAATTTACCACTCCTTCAAGAACCTATGTTGATTTCAGTGAGCCACCAAAAATGTAGCTCTAGACCTAGAGAAAAAGGATTCCCTTTACTAAGCCCTTACCTTTTTTTACCCTAGGAGCTCTTGGTGGGTAGGAATTACACTCTTTCCTCTAGGTGGCTACAAGGGTTTTTGGCAGTTCCAATCAAAAGGGGAAGGATGGTTGATGAAGGTTGTTATTTTTGTGTGCATTGTGTGGCTAAAGATGAAAGTAAAATAAGGCTATCTAATGAATGAAAATGTAAACAAAGTAAATCTAAATTTTACAATGCAAACTAACTAAACTATCTGTGCTAAATGAGACTAATGTAGAAATTAACAGAGAAGGATAGAAGATGTGTACTTGCAAAAGTGATTTTGTAGATAAATACTCCTGAAATCTTCTTGAAAATGTCTAAAAAAAAAAGACAGAAAATTATGCCAAGTGGGGCAACGTACTCCTCCAACCGAGAAACTTTGTCAGAACAAGTTTCAGGGAAATGCGTGCCAAAAAATATATAAACCCTTTTGTAGGTCTATCACAAGGAAAAGGTCGCCAATAGGGGTGACCTAGTCCTCTTGTGGATTTCTGAGGAATTAGGGCATGATTTTGTGGGTCTCAGATGATGTTTCCATTTTCTGTTGTAATCCGTGATAGAAGCTCTTGAAAGTGACATGTAGCTTGTATTCTTGCTCGTTCTAGGGTTTTATGCTTGGATGTGACTTGAGAGGAATGTTTTTTCTTTCTTCAAACACTTTGTACTTCACCAAACTTGCATAAAAACTTACAAATAAATGCAAATACCAAGAGAATATTGGGGTTAGGAAATAGGGGTTTGCCTAAGTCAAACCCCTTTGAAGGAAATTAAACCCAAATGAGATAAAACCAAATGAATGTAAGATTGAATGATGAACTTAATGGAAATTCTTACCAAATTTTTGTTTTTGATGGTCTGCAACATGTAAGACTAGCTCCAATGGAGGTTTCTTATGAAACCCTAATGCTTGTTTTCTTTCTTTGGAAGTCTTGAGAGCTCAAGTACTTGAGAAGAGATGTTAAAATGAGCTTGGGAGAGAGAAAAATAATGGTCAAAACCCTTATTTGTAGATATGAAACCCTAATTTTATCAAAATGAAACATGATAGGATGACCCTAGGGTTTAGGAGGCAACATTCTTGATGAGTTTTATTTAAAATTTAAAATTTATGCCTAAAGGGACTAGGTCGCCCAAAGTGGTGACCTAGTCCACTTGGGAAAATTTAAGTGGTGGTCAGGAATTAATTTATTTTTAATGAAGTTAATCAAATTTTCCTCCCAAAAAAACACTTAGGTCGGGACTAAAGATATATTAAAGGGGAAAATTAGCATAGAAAAATGGTTAATTTAGGGGTTATAAGCCTAGATAAGTGTGAAAATGCATTACAACATCTTACAACACTTTTTCATAAGGCTTAGGAAGGTGTAAGAAGGTGTTATTTAGGTGGATTATGTTGAAAGGGTCTTAGGAAAGTGAGGAAATGTGTTAAAACATTTGACAACACCTTAGTAAAGCACCATTAGGTTATTGTTGAATTACAAGCTTGGAAGACTAAATCAAGGTAAAGAAGGCCAAAATGAGTGAAAAATTTCCAAGGTATACACTTTTTGGCAACACATTTAGCCCCCACTTTAGTGAGAGTATGAACTTACTTAAAACTCACACTAAAGTAGTTGAATCATGCATGTTGAGCAAGATATAATGCACTCATGTTAAAGTAAGGTGAGATGACTCATGATAAAGAGGGATGGTAAAGATCCCATGGAAAACCAAGAATAAGTATAACAAATCACACAAGGAGTGATGTGAAAAATTTAGATCAAGCTTCAATAGTTTGTCCATCTAGTTGTGGATCAGATCTAGGCTATTTGTTTGAAAGAAAAGGATGCACTCACTCTGGGTCGACGAGACTTTTGGTTGTCCGTCAAGTGACAATGCGAAAAGGTGGTGAGATACATACACATGGTTGGTATGCACTCACACACAAAATGTTGGCTATGGGGAAAGTCGTGTCGCTCATTGGGCTTCCCGCTCAACCATACCAAAGTTATACCTCCTAATAAATTTGATAAGATGCCACAAAATATAGGGGTGTTGTTCATGAGACAAGAAAAGCCTTGGATGATTAGAAACCATGAACATGTGCAATATGGCACCACAAGCATGCAAGTTGGGTTATGCAAGGTGGCCATGTATGCACAAATGAAAAAGTGCAACATGCAAAATGCAAAAGTGAAAAGTGAAAAAATGAAAAATGAAAGTATTTGAAGGAGTCTTGTATAGTTCATATTAGGTCTTTGACTTAGAGAACATTACATGTAATGTCTCCAAAAGAGGACCAATCAAATGATAAAAGCTTCACAACTTAGGGGATGTAGTGCATCACATCAAGCCACTAAGAGGAATATAATATGCTCAGATAAGTCACACTTATGAAGGACATTACACCAAATGTCATCCACAAAGTGAGAAACATGTCATGTGAAGTGACAAGGCTGCACTAGGAAGCATAGACAAAGAAAAAAAATGCAAATGGAGGAAGTAAAATATTGCCAAAGTATGTCCCCACTTTAAAGGGATTTTTACACATCGTTTTGTGAGAAATTTATTTAAAGTAGAGAAAGGAAAAGTGTAAAAGGGACATAAGATTCTACTGGAAATGCCCAATGCCAGGTCATAGGTATCCAAGAAATTTTGTGTCATGCGAAAAAGAAGAAAGCAAGAGAGAAGGGGGATATTCCCCCAAAATTAAAAACACCAGATAGATAAGGGATCTATAGATTTGGGGTCAATATGTTCGTTGCTGCAATTTTTTTATAGAGGGCGTGAAACTATCATCATCCCCCAAAATACATAGAATTGGAAGAAGCACACAAATAGAGTGAAAGAAAATGAAAAGAAGAGTCATTTTTGGTCAACATGGAAGAGGCATGGGATGTCCTAATGCTTTTCATCATCCCCAAAAGGACAATAGAAAGAAAAAGAAAAAGAAAAATGCAAAAGAGACTTGGTTTTGAGTCAACATGAAGGATACATGGCGGTCTCAATTCCTTGCATCATCCCCAAGTGAAAGGAAAAATATAAAAGAAAAGAGTGTCATTTGGTTCAACATGAAGGAGACATTGCAGTATCAATGCCTTGCATCATCCCCAAATGAAAAGGAAAAAGGAAACGGAAAAAGAGAAAGGGGTTCACTTGGGTCAACATGAAGGAGACATTACAGTCTCAATTCCTTGCATCATCCCCAAATGAAAGGAAAAAAGGAAACAAAAATAATAAGAGGGTCATTTGGGTCAACATGAAGGAAACATTGTGGTCTCAATGCCTTGAATCATCCCCAAATGAAAAGAAAAAAAGGAAAAGGAAAAGGAAAAGTGAAAAAGGTATGCATGACACATAGAAGAAGGGAGATACATTTACAAGAATGTCACAAAGAGTAATAAAATATCAATAAAAATAGGGAATACACGACACAAAAATGCAAAAAATGAAATTGAAAAAGGACTAGTAAGGCACATGTGCATTACTCTGCGAGAAAGTCATCCGCTTCCCAATCTTGCTCAGTATAAAACTCGGGAGGGTGACTGGGAAGAGGAATGATAGAAATTGTTGAGCTAGCATCAGATCAATGCTTGTCCTAAGAGAATTCTCATGAATGATCATAGGAGAGGAGAATAGTGAATTCAAGGTTTGGTGGACCTCTTCCTTGATGTGAGCATTATCATCATCATCATCATCTAAGTTGATGACAATGGTGGGGTGTATGAAAATATCATGGAGGCTTGTAAAAGGGGTGGTGAGGGGGTTATAGGATCTAGTTGTGGGGGTGGAGGAGAAGGGTTAGGAGGCATGCCATTAGGCATAGGTGGGTTGGGCTCTTCAACTTCGTTTTCCTCATGATATTGGCAGGTGAGAGAACAGTTGTGACATCTACACTTTTTAGCCTCTTTATCACTTTTTTATTTTTGATCAAGGTGTGTGGGGGAAGGGGTTAGAAAATCCACCATAGGTTGTGTATCATCTCAAAGAGCAGGGATAGGAGGAACTATGGGTGGATCATCCACCTTCTCTTAAGATTTATTGACCTGTTTAGTGCGGGGAGGGAGGAAAAAGTTACTATCATGATCCCTAGGCATCCTTGATGATGTGGAGGAGGTTTCGGGAGTGGGTTGACTAGTCATATCAAAATCAGGTGGTGACATGGCTTCATCAAGGATGGGTGAGTTTGAGGTAGAATGAGGTATGTTGCATAGAGAAATTTTGGATATCTTATTCGCTTCAAAAATTTTATAGGAAATGAAGAAGAAGTCATGTCTAGGGGTGATGGGCTCCATAGGTTCAACAGAAAAGACATCCAAGGAAAAGTTACCCTTAGAGGATAACAAATTAAAGCCATTATGGTGGATAGTAAATATGTTATTTTCAATAGGAAACTTCACACACTTGTGGATGATGGACGAGACCTCTTTCATAGAACAAATCCATGGGTTACCAAGTCATAAGAGAAATTGGTCTTACTGAGGGATAATTGAAAAGGTAACTTCCAGTGTTTTTAGACCTATTTGTAATGGGAGGATAATCTATCCAATCATTGGGCATGGAAAATAATTGTGTGTTTTGACCCACACAGTAGGTCGATTATAGACATTTTGATCAATATTATGTAATCCTAGAAACTCTTATGTGATAACATTCTCACCACATTAGGGATCTATGAGTATCCCATTGGTGGGATTATCATAAATTCAACCAACTATATAGAGAGGGCCATCACAAATGTTTTGTACTATATCTTATGTAGAAAATTATATCTCAAGAGGTCCTT
Organism: Sequoiadendron giganteum; assembly: GCA_007115665.2. NCBI lineage: Eukaryota > Viridiplantae > Streptophyta > Pinopsida > Cupressales > Cupressaceae > Sequoiadendron > Sequoiadendron giganteum. The sequence continues at coordinate 345,747,736 of CM021100.1, forward strand.
TTGTTGGGCCCTTACAATGGATAACATCTATTTCTCCTACCATTTCATTAATAGATGTGAAATGGGTTACCGAAGAAAGAGAAACAAAATGTAAATCTTGTGAATCCACATTCATGAGACCAAGTGGGGAAGTTTTACTTGGTTTTAAAAATGACACATTATGATTGGGAATGGGCTTGGTAAAGACTTGCAAGTTTTGGTTAGGGGGTGTTAGAACGCAAAAATACCGTAAAAAAACCCTAAGGTTTTCCAGTTTGAATCTATTTTTTGCATCATTACCCTAGGGAATTTTATTCGTTTATATCCATATTTCACTATCCTTCCTTTAAAAAATATTTTTCCATCCATAAATACCTTGCACCATATACCTCTAACTTAGCATTTATTTAAAATCTCATTTATCGCTTTACTGCACCCTCCCACAAAGGGGCCTGTGGTATGGTGGTAGCAATTAATGGGCATGTGTAAAGCGCTTACCATGCTACAACACATGATCTAAATATATACTGCAGTAGCGTGGTGGGTGATCAGTTACCAACCAGGCAGCAGTTAGGAGACTCCACCATGGTACCACAAGGGGTCATCTCCCAAACTGTGGTAACGTGGTGGCAGGCTAGTGAGTAGCAGATGGTGAACGTAGCAGCCAGCGAAATGGTCAACGGTGGCACAATAATAGTCAGTGATTAAGCGATAAACAAAGAATGGTGGTAAGACAACCATCGCAGTCAGTGTGAGTTGTTACCACTCAACCGCAAGGGGTTCTAATGGGCACCATGGTAAAATGGTAGATGGTGAGGATAACGGTTGATGAGGCAAACAATCAACGAAGCAACCGATGGTCATGTGGTGAATGGAGACAATGTAGCCGAAGATGATTACTACGCTACCGCTGGTGGTCATCTCATAGACCACAGTAGCATATTAAACAATAAAGATAACTGCCAAGGATAGGTACCATGATACTACGGGTGGAAAATTCCAAGCCCGCAATAGAGCTGTAAATATATTAAGGGCCACGGGAAATAAAAGGTAAAGGTAATGTATTAAGTGAAAAATCTAAGACAAAACTATCATATTAAATATTTAATTTTCCGATAAGGAAATCCAATTAAATGTTTTAATCTTTGTTTAAAGAATTAAAATGGTTGTGACTAGAAAATGAAGGGTCACAACCCTTGGACTTTAATTTATAAATACTGGGGAGATAGTAGAAAACATGAAGCAAGGAGTTAGAGTAGGAGTTAGATTTTTCCCGAGAAGGGACTGGGAATGTAAATAATGACATTATCTTTCTTGAAGCATAATCAATGGAGAAAATGTTTTAAACTGGTGAATCTATTTTTGATGTTTAGTTGTTGTGATAAAATAATTTAATTTCTTTATTTTTGGCTATCTCCAACTTGAGATCTTTCTGTCATTTAAATCGGTATATCAATTATATTTCTGATTTATCAAAATGCACTCTCATTTTGTGTGATTTAGCTAGTTGGTGTCTTCAAGTCAAAATTAAATTCCTTCAAGTAAGTCAAAGTGATTTTAAGATTTCTTTTGGATAGTTGAAGTAGAACCTGATAGAGAAACATTCCAACACTGTTTATGCAAGTCATAGACTTAGTAATTTTTTATGCCAACCATAGAATTTTCAGAGTGCCTAACAACTAGAGTTAAGCTAGTAAAAGGAAACACATATCATTTTTGACTCCATTGCCCATGTGGATAGAAGGAAATGATCTACCACAACCCAAAGATACAAATCCATAGCAAACAATTTATTCAAAAAACCTTCATTTGTGCAGTAGGAGTAGGAGAAGTTGTAGGAATTTTATTTGTCCACTTTCCTTTGCCATTCTGGATAGATTGTTTCACCAAGAAATACATCTTAAATCTGTGGCATACAGATAGATGCACCCACCTAGGTTTTGTAGAGCCTGAAGAGCAAAAGGTACAATTGCATCAATTGGCCTTGTTAGTTGGCCAAAAGTGTTGTGACAACTTGGCAACCTCTCATGGCTCAAACCTACGTTTTTGAGACCCAACAAGGGGTGCCAAAAATTTATTGCTTTTAACATTAACTCTTGCAACTAATAGATTACCTGAATCAATTAGGTCTTGCACTAGGTGTTTTAGGTGCTTGCATTGTTCAATGTCATGTCCATTTTGGCGATGAAAGTAAAAATAAGAACTGGCATTATAAGAAGGGGGTAATGGTTTATTAGGATCAGGTGTATGGATGAAAGGTAAATAAATCATTTGTTTCTAAAGTAGTTGGCTCATGGTGTTATGAAGGGTCTCGGGAAAGGGTGTGAAAGTACGCTTAGAATCTCCATTATTAAAGGGCATTGCGGATGTAACAACGACCTCTTGGTTATTAATGGGTGGAGGGTTTTGTGATGAAGAGTTAAATTTGAGAAACCCTTTGTTTAGTTTATGGAATGGTTGGGGGTTCGATTGGGAAGAGTTATCGGACTTCTCATCATGAATAGGAGTGGACTGTAAGTCACAACTACTAGTAGAATTATGGTAGTCATATAGTTCTTGACACAAGTGCATAAAGGAGGGGAACTTCATGAGACAGATTCTATCTTGAAGGAATGTCACAAGGTTTTCGGTAAAAATATTTTGCAGATGGGTATTTGGTATCTTAACATCTATCAAGGAATAAAGAGCTTGGTAATGAGAGATAAAATCAGTCATCTTCTTAGTATTAGCTTGTTTACATCTCATGAGGTTTGCTATAGTTTTCTTTGGAGACATGTGAAATTGAAAGTGATTAATGAAGGAATCCACTAATTTGTTGAATGAACTAATGGAATTATTAGGTAGGGAGGAGAACTAATCTAACATTGCATCTTTAAGAGTTGTTCGAAATAAATTAGCGAGAAAATTGTTGTCAAGAGAGAAGTCACTACAAAGGACCATATAGGCATTGGCATGGTTAGAAGGGTCACCCATCCCGCCATACTTCTCAAATCTAGGGATCTTTATTCCTTGTTGCAAGGGAGTGCATAGGATGTCAAGGGACAACAAATTACTATGAATGTAGTGGGAGGGGGAGCCATATTGGCTCTGGTTAATGGTGGATATTTTATGTTGCATAAAATTTATGGTGTGAAAATGTTGTATAGTGAGACGGTCACTGCAAGTGCTATGAGGTGGGAGGGAGAGAGGTGAAGGGGTGAAAGTGGTGGAAGTGGAAGTGGTAGGAATAGTGAGGGCAGGGACAATGGAAGAGGTGGGGGAATGGGATTCCACAAGAGAAGTAGGGATGCTAATGGTGATGGTGAGGGGAGGTACCGCATTACTAACTTGTTGAATAGTGGTTGTCAAAATAGGAGGTGTATAGTTTAGAATAGAAACAATGGTTGAGTGGGGAGGAGTAGAAGGTCCTCCTTAGCCTGACATAGGAGTGGGTGAGTGAGATGTCTTAGGTGCATGTTTTTCATAGATTTCTGCAATCCTCTTCCTGACATGTAAGCCATCAACATGATCAAGTAAGTGGTGAAGGTTCTCAATGACAAGGATAGCGGTTCTAGATATGGGTTCGAATCTGATTTCATGCTAATAATTAGTGAGGTCAGCATGGATATGGAAGATTTTATCATGTGGGAGGTCAATGTTATCACCAATTGTATCATCTAGGTGCAAGTAATAACTAAGGATGGTTTCTAAGCCTAATGCACCATTATCAATACTAGGAGTTGAAGTTGGGGGATCCCAACATCTAAAAAAAGGGTGTTTTTGGTAGATTCTGTGGTCCTAGAACTTCATCTCACAATTGTATCAGAAAAGGAACACTAAACGTTCAGACATGGTTCCCCAAGGCAATGTAAAAAAAGGTGATAAAAGGGCTTGTAACTAAGATTCTGGAACAAAACACAAAAAGGGAAAACCAGGGATTTGTAAGATAAAAAATCCTAGAACATTTTTGGGAATTTGACAAAAAATAGTGCCAAAGGACTAGGTCGACCAATATAGCGACTTTGTCCTAGTAGTATTGTTTTTGAAAAATTCCTAAATTTTTTGCTAAGTTTTATGCTTTTTATGATTTTCTAAATGCCAATAGAAAGTGGAAATGCAATGCAATGTGCAATTCTACCATGAATTTTTACTAAAGTCACCTTTTTCCACTAACCCTAGGATGCAAACAATACAAAATTTCAATGTAATGCAAGTTATCTCTAAGATGAAATGCAAAAATTAGAAAGATACCTAATGGTGTATGGTCAGGTTCACCAAAATGAACCACCAAAAATGTAGCTCTAGACCTAGGGAAAAATGATTCCCTTTATTAGGCCCTTAGGGTTTTTCACCCTAGGAGCTCTTGGTGGGTAGGAATTGCACTCTTGCCTCTAGGTGTCTACAAGGGTTTTTGGCAGTTCCATTCAAAGGGAGAAGCTTGATTGATGAAGGTTGTGATGTGTGTTTGTATTGTGTGGCTAAAACTGAAAATAAAATGATGCTAATCTAATGTATGCAAATGTAAACAAAGTAAATCTAAAGTAATGCAAACTAACTAGACTATATGCGCTAAATGAGAGTAATCTAGAAATTAACAGAGATTGACAGAAGATGTGTATCTAGAAAAGTTATGTTACAAATAAATGCTCCCTAAATCTTCTAGAAAATGTCTGAAAATAGGACACTTATGCCAAGTAGGGCAACCTATCTGGGTAAGCGCACTAATATGGTTCCCAAAAAGGTGACTTAATAGAAAGATTTTTTCTGAAATCAAGAAATACTAATCTTTGATTTTAAATTAAGGTTAGTTACACTCAAAATTTTGAGATGGAACAAAAAGAAGGACCAAAGTGCTATGAGTCTACTTTCTAAACTACTAATTTATTTTTAAAATGGTTGAGATTAAGGAGTTCAAAAGAGGGACGTACACAAATTTGTGTTGTTTTTTTCAGAAAAAACATAACATAGCAACTCTTGTATGACCCTCGTATGGTGAAATTTTTGTTAGTATTTTAAAATCACAACGCTCAGAAGTTAGCTAATAGTATGTAGTCGATGCACTATTGTTTTGATAATTTTTTAATGAATATTTGATTTTTTACTAATTTTTGAAGTGGACACTTCTTGAAAAGTAGAATTTTGGTCATGCTACCCATACAAATTTTGGAAAATAATTTAACTTTAAAAAAAAAAATTGTAGAATGCAGTCTAGTTTCTTAAAATGTAATTTTTTTCAAATTTTGATGCGCAGTTAATTTGTAACAAAAAAACACCAAACAATAATTTTTGCCAAAAAACAGACATAAAAATAAAATAAATTATGGATGAAAGGCTTAAAATTGTTAAAAAGTGAAAAAGATTGCATGGTTGGATAGCTAAGACAAAACGTAACATTACCCAGATGTTCGATTTGTTTGATATTGAACCATGTGCAATCCTGATGATGAGAACAAACTCGATTATGTGAAATATGGTAGAATTTTTAAAAACACGTATCTGGTCATTAGGTATGCCATCCAAGCCTTTGGGTTGGTATTTAAAGGAAAATACCAATCTTGAGGCATGGGGATTCCCAAAGAAAGATATAACATGAGTGAGTTATAACGTGCTTGTTTTATATCTCAGTTTTGACATGGTTTTTTTCTTCTGTGGGAAACATGTCAATTAAGAAATAAAGCGAGCGCGTTATAACGCACTCTTGTTATGTAATATTTTATGTTAAATGCTAGTCTATTGAATGTATGCTGATATATTTGTATGTTTTTATGTACATGTATGCTTATATGTCACGTATATATGCATATATACATGCTTATATGTATGTACATATGCTTGTATATATCAATACATGTATATTGTATGTATGCCTATATGTATGTAAGATTGTATCTAAAAATGTGTGGATGTAGGATTGTATGTACATATGTATTATGATTGTATGTATGTATTTACGTATGTCTTTAGAGGGAGGGATAATTTTAAGAGAGAGAGAGAGAGAGAGAGAGAGAGTCTGGAGAGAGGGAGAGGCCGTGAAAGTGATAATTTAAGACAAAGGGAGTGGGAGAGAATGGGTTTTAGTGAGAGGGAATTAGCTAGGTAGGGTGGGAGGGATAGAGGGAGGGAGAGAGAGAGGGGGGGGATGAGAGAGAGAATCAAGAGAGATGGAGAGAGAGAGACAGGGACAAAGAGAGAGTTATGTAGGTAGGGTGCCACAGTGAGAGACTTGAGAGTGTGAGGGGGGCGAGAGGGAGACTTGAGAGATAGGTAGTTAGAGGGAGTGTGAGAGGAAGGGAGTGGGAGAGAGAAGGATAGGGTGTGGTAGGGAGTGATCTAATAGAGGTAGAGAAAGAGGGGGGTGGAGTGAGAGTGACTTATCTAGGTAGGGTTAGAGGGATAGATAGAGAGAGGGGAGAGACATAGAGAGAGTTACCTAGGTAGGTTACCAAAGGGAGAGACCTAAAAGAGAGGGGGGGTGGGAGGGAGATACATGAGATAGAGGGAGAGAGTGGGAGGGACATAGAGAGAGATGGATAGAAAAAATGAGAGAGTGTGGTAGGGATTGATTGAATGAGAGGTACGTAGAAAGAGAGAGAGTTTATATAGAGAAAATTAGAGAGCGTAGGAGGGAGGGATGGAGGGAGGGAGGGAGAGGTGAGATGTATAGATAGAGATAAAGTGATAGGGGTTGAGGGATTAGGGTGTAGGACCTATAGGGTTGATGGTTTCTAGGGTATTAGGGTTTAATGGTTGATTGTTGAGGGAATAGGGTCGATGGTAGAGGGTATTGGGTTGAGGGTATGGGGTAGAAGGTTTAAGGGTCCAGGGTTGAAGATTTTAGGGTTAAGGGTTGAGGTTTGAGGGTATGGGATAGAAGGTTTAAGGGTCTAGGGTTGAAGAGTTTAGGGTTAAGGGTTGAGGGTTCAAGGTAGAGGGTTTAGGGTATAGGTTTGAGGGTATATGGTTGAAGGATTAGGTTCAGGGTCCAATGTAAAGGGTAGAGGGTATAGGGGTTGCTGGTTTAGGGTTTAAGGATTGAGGGTTGAGGGATTAAAGGTTCAGGGTTGTGAATTGAGGGTTCATGGTTTCATTTATAGCGTAGAGGGTAGAGGGTAGAGGATTTAAGGGTTTAGGGTTTAAGTTTTGAGGCTTGAGGGTTGAGGATTGAGGGTTTAAGGTTGAGGGTTGAGGGTTTAAGGTTGAGGGTTGAGGGTTGAGGGTTGAGGGTATAGGGTATAGGGTCAAGGGATTAGGGTTGAGGTTCCAATGTATAGGGTATACGGTTGAAGGATTAGGGTTGAGGTTCCAATGTATAGGGTAGAGGTTATAGAGGTTGAGGGTAGAGGGTTGAGGGTTTAAGAGTTGATGGATTAAGGGTTGAGGGTTTAGGGATTAGGGTAGATAGTTTTTTTGGATTTAAGGGTGTAAGGATTGAGGGATTAGAGTTGAGGGATTAGGGTTTAGGGTAGAGGATCTTGGGTTGAGGGTAGAGGTTAGAGGGTAGAGGGTAGAGGGTAGGGGGTAGACAATAGAGGGTTTATGCATTTAGGGTTTAAGGGTTGAGGGTTGAGGGTTAAGGGTTTAGGGTTTAGTGTTTATGGGTTGAGGAATTAAGGGTCAAGAGGTTTGAAGGATTGGGGTAGAGATTTTACTAAATGGGTTTAAGGGTTAAAGGGTTGGGGATTAGGGTTGAGGGTAGAGGGTAGAGGATTGAGGGTAGAGAGTAGAGGGTTTAAGGTTTGAGGGTTTAGGGTTGAAGGATTAAGATGTTATAGGGTGTAGGGTAGAGGGTAGAAGGTTTTAGGGTTGAGATTTTAAGGTTTATGGTAGACGATTGAGGGTATGGGGTTAGGGGATTATGTTTGAGTGTCCAATGTATAGGGTAGATGGTATAGGGATTGAGGGATTAGGTTTTAAGAGTTGATGGGTTAAGGGTCAAGATGGTTGAGGGATTAGGGTAGAAATTTTAGTAAGTGGGTTTAAGGGTTTAAGTGTTGGTGGATTAGGGTTGAGAGTAGAGGGTAGAGGATTGAAGGTAGAGGGTAGAGGGTTTAAGGGTTAGGGTTTAAGGGTTGAGGGTTTAGGGTTGAGGGATTAAGAGGTTATAGGGTAGAGGGTAGATGGTAGAGGGTAGAGGGTAGAGGGTTTAAGGGTTTAGGTTTTAAGGTTGAGCGTAGAGGATTGAGGATATAGGGTTAGGGGATTAGGGTTCAGTGTCCAATGGATAGGGTAGAGGGTATAGGGATTTAGAGATTACGTTTTAAGGGTTGAGGGATTAAGGGTCAAGAGGGTTGAGGGATTAAGGTATAAATTTTACTAAGTGGGTTTAAGGGTTTAAGCATTGGTGGATTAGGATTGAGGGTAGAGGGTAGAGGATTGAAGGTAGAGGGTAGAGTTTTTAAGGGTTAGGGTTTAAGGGTTGAGGGTTTAGGGTTGAGGATTTAGGGTTGAGGAATTAAGAGATTACAGGGTAGAGGGTAGAGGGTAGAGGGTTTAAGGGTTTAGGTTTGAAGGTTGAGGGTAGAGGATTGAGGTTATAGGATTATGGGATTAGGGTTTAGGGTCCAATGTATAGGGTAGAGTGTATAGGGCTTGATGGATTAGGGTTTAAGGGTTGAGGGGTTATTAGGCTATAGGGGTTGACAGATCAGGGTTTAAGGGTTGAGGGTTTAGGGTTGAGAGATTAAGAGGGTATAGGGGTTCAGGGATTAGGGTTTAATGGTTGAGGGTTGAGGGTTGAGGGTTGAGGGTTGAGGGATTCAGACGGTATAGGGGTTGAGGGATTAGGGTTTAAGGGTTGATGGTTGAGGCATTAAGAGGTTATACGTGTTGATGGATTATAGTTTAAGGGTTGAGGGATTTAGAGGATATATGGGTTGAGGGATTAGAGTTTAAGGGTTGAGGGTTGAGGTTTGAGGGATTAAGAGGGTATAGGAGTTGAGGGATTAGGGTTTAAGAGTTGAGGGTTCAGGGTTGAGGGATTAAGAGGGTATAGGGGTTGACCAATTAGGGTTTAAGGGTTGAGGGTTGAGGGATTAAGAGGGTATAGGGTTTGAGGGATTAAGGTTGAGGGTTGATGGATTAAGAGGGTATATGGGTTGAGGGATTAGGGTTTAAGGGTTGAGGGTTGAGGGATTAAGAGGTTATAGGGGTTGAGGGATTAGGGTTTAAGGGTTGAGGGTTGAGGGTTGAGGGTTGAGAGATTAAGAGGTTATAGGGGTTTAGGGATTAGGTTTTAAGGATTGAGGGTTGAGGGTGGAGGAATCAAGAGGCTTTAGGGGTTGAGGGATTAGGATTTAAGAGTTGAGGGTTGATGGTTGAGGGATTAAGAGGGTATACGGGTTTAGGGATTAGGTTTTAAGGGTTGAGTGTTGATGGATTAAGAGGGTATAGGGGTTGATGGATTATGGTTTAACGGTTGAGGGTTTAGGGTTGAGGGATTTAGAGGGTATAGGCATTGAGGGGTTAGGGTTTAAGGGTTGAGGGTTTAGGGCTGAGGGTTTAAGATGGTACAGGGGTTGAGGGATTAGGGTTTAAGGGTTGAGGGTTGAGGGATTAAGAGGATATATGGGTTGAGGGATTAGTGTTTAAGGGTTGAGGGTTGAGGCTCTTTAATTCTTGCAGTGAGAACATCATTCTGCACAAGGAGACAAATTTTGTATTTCTTGAGAGGACATCAACCAAACAATGGATTCTTGTTTTACCCTACACAAAAAAACATGCACACACCTTACACAACCCAAAACTAACCTAATCCACCAAACTAAAAAGCCTAGATCATGGAGTATTCATAATGAACCTTCATAGACTCTCAAACCTCCGTAGTGCACCAAACCCACATCTCTTTGAGGAATTTTTTTATTTAAAAATTGAATTACCCTGTGTATTGATGCAATCAAGGAAGGTAGTGTAACACAACAGGACACAAAATCAACCAACAATAACACTTCACATTTAATAATTCATACAATCCACAATAGGCTTCTTTGTTACAACTTCATAAAAATTAGATTTATACACCAACTGATGCTGAGTGGTGTGAAGACCTACTGTAAATGACAAATAAATTATCTTAGATCATCCTCCAAGATAGATTCCAAAGATCTCACCAAAATTCACCCTTTGAGCATGCTTCCTCTAGTAGTATTCCAAACCCGGTTAGAGGCACTTTTCTCAAGAACTTCCCAAAACACTTGGCAAATAAATTTTTGATTAAGATATTATTTTTAGGGCCACACAACATACATTAGAACCAATGGTGACTTCTTTTTACTATGTTTGACTTCCAATAAGCCTACCTAGGAAAAGGGTTCCCAATTAGACCAAATTTGCAAAGGAAGTACATTTTAAAGGTGAGGTTTCCACTCAAACACCAAGAAAAGTCAAAGTTCATGATACAAAACCACCAATTTCATGACTACTTTGCCCATATAGGGTCATTACCCTACTATCCCAAGAAACCCTCCAAACACAAGCAAAAATAAGGGTTTTCAAGGATTTCACACCTCCAAGCCTCTCCCAATCCTCCCAAGGGACAAAATACCCTCCAATACCTATAAAAACTTATCAAACACTCGCAATTCCATTACACTCATTATTTTTTAGAATAACCATCATGGGTATTCACTTTCACATAGAAAGGTGCTCTACCCAGCCTATTTCATCACTCCATTGACCAAACCGATGCTCTTCCAGACTTCCAAACACATTTAAAATATACCTTATTATGTTACACACAATCCACCAAATTAAAAATCCATTAAAGTGGGTGGATTGGTGAAAATTAATACATTATAGCCTTAAACCCTTACATTTTCAAAAAATTATAGACTTCGAGAAATGACTGAAACTCTCTTCTAAAGTGGAATTAAGACACCAAACCTAATTCAAGTTAAGATAAAGTCACACATCAATGAAATCCCAAACCTTCAACGAATCACACACCTATACCATTTTGTACACAAAGAAAGAACACTGGAAAACACATGAAAATCACAAAAATCGGAGAATTCCATTATTTTATTTTATTCAAATCTTAAAGAGTGTCCTCCAGCCGAGAATTTACATGACATTTATCTTTTTTCCCTCCAAAATTAACTCCCCCAATGTATCTAACTTTTTTTTAAACTTCTTAACTAACTTATCTCTTGACAACTTTGCCAAAAATGTATAGTTTTGCAAATGTCAAGCCAAATCTCCCCCCTAAACACCTAGAATGAATCAAAAGAAGTAAATAAATATTAATAGTGGTCTCATAGAACTTATTTAACATAGATCAATATGTTAGACTCAAAAAAAATAAGAACCTTTCTTTTACCCATCTTGACATGGACTGACAATGTGTTGCATTTTTCCTAATTTGACATATGTTGCAACTTCCTAATTTCATATTAACCAAAAGACATCTCAAATAATCCTACTGGTCCTTCAAGAATCATTTTACCTTTACCCCAAGGTGTAGGTGCCCCTGCACTAAAACCCATCCTTTTTACCCAAGAAGCTAGTGGTTTATTGAAAAAAAAACTCATCCAACCCTCACACAATCTTATGAATACTTCAAACAGGTCTAAAATGGCCTGCACAAACTCAAGTCAACAAGAATCCACACTTCCCCTATGCAAAACACAGTTTAGCATATCAAAACTACTCGAAATCTCATAAAGCATAGATAACAACTTCTTGAATTGATAATTTGCATTCAATGGTGCTCTTGCACCATGTATGCTTTGAAATTTTGTATGCTTGTCCATGCTTCCATTTTGAGCCTATCTTGCAATCATGGCATGCCACATTACAAAATTTCTTTAAGGTATTCTAAATTCAAAAAAAATCATGTGACCTTTGTCTATGCTTGGTTAACTCTTGTACATGATGATTGTAAGTATTCTTTATGAAGCCTTGAATGCCATATATTTTGATTAACTTGAATGGATACATTTTTTAGGAACTAATATTCATCTCATTACCATGCTACAGATAGAATTATCCACCATGCCGAAGAAAAATACAAAGAGGAAACTAAAAGACAAAGATAACGAAACCTTCAAAGAAAAGGAGAGAGTTTGGTTGGCAGTATATCATGAAAATAATAAATTGGAAAAGATTGATGAAAACAAGCCAATTGAAGAGAAACCTCAACTATCAAAAAAAGAAAATGGATTCATAGTACAAAAGGCATCAATGTGAAAGCATCGTGGTAAGATAGATTCAGATACCATAGTTGGAGACACACCCTCTATGACAAGTGAATATGAAGGGACACCATTAAACATAAGAGAATATGGAGGGACACCATCTACCACAAGTGAATATGGAGGGACACAATCTACCACAAGTGAATATTATTGGACACCATTCAAAACATCTCAAGTTGAGAGTACATCATCACTCAGATTTGATGAAGAAGGTATGCCATCATCCCCACGTGAACCTCAAGATATATCTTCTTCTCTGACCTCGATCGAAGGTACGCAATCTAGCCCACCTCACTTAAATATTGATGAAATTCCTAATGTTGAGATGTATGTACCTAGGAGAACACCACCTAGAATTTTGCGTTGAAAGCCAAAATATTTGATTAATATTGATGATGAGATTTTGTAGCACATGGAAGGTAAGATTTCAACATGCACTTTTAGAAGATATGCTGATAATATTGGGAAATTATTCTTTGAAAGGATAAATGAGACTTCATGATGTTAACTATTTGTTGAAATGATGTGGTGTGTAAAGTATAGGAACATCATGAAGAATCTTCGGTTGAGAACATCAAATGCATGGAGTGAAGACACTACTGTCAATAATCTAATGGATACTTATGAGAGAGTGGGTAAGACCTCCAACTCAAAGGATAGTAATGTCACTCGACATGTCATTACATCAAATTTGGTAAGTTTTCGAACAAAGAGATCTCGTCTCATTAGATAGCCGAGTGAACAAACAAGAATTAATAGAATTTTTTTATCAAGAGTCATTCAAAGGTGGAAAATAATTGAGGGCACTGATTCAAATGAATTATGGGCATTCTTCAGGAGACTTTCATGAAAAGATAAATAAGTCGTTGAAGCCTTGAGATCACTAATTGAATACTATTGGAAGAATAACACAAGGCCATCTCTGAATCAAAGGGATACAGTAAGAAGGAGAATCGGTTGTCAGAATTGTGAGCCACATCCAAAGGATTTTTTAGATATGACTCAAACCCAATTTTTTCATAAATTTGAAAATGATTATCCTCAAATTAGTATTTCTCAATTTTTTTTTGAAATTATTAAACCTTTTTATTTCAAGATAAATCACACACTCACTACTTGTTGTTGTAGACTACATATTGAATTCTCTAACCATTATGATGTTTATCATTCTATATGTTTAAATTTGCATACTAATGATTTTTTATAGGATTGTGGCATAGAAGCCCCACCAAAATCTTCAAGAGAGTTCTTATCAAAAAAATAATGTGAAATAGAGGATGGCTAGATATTCTATAAGACAACATGCTTGGATGGTTCATGTGAGCATTGTGGTGGCTTCCAGCGTAGGCCAGTATGTCAACATATGGAAAGCACATGCATAAAAAATAGTGGTATATGCTACAAAAGATGGGTCTCAAGAAAAAAGGTGTAATTGTTTTATTGATAAGATTCCATTGTACCAGTTTATGTCCATGTTTCATGACAATATACTATCTAAGTATGCAATGCATACCCATAGATCCTGATGGTTGGACATGAAATTGAAGCTATGCAAGGAAACCTTTCCCAGTGGCAACATAGTATCAGTGCTTTAATTTTTGGAGAACTACACTCTACAACCATAGTATGAGGTGCAGTCACATTATTACAACTCCACATAGGTTTTGATATTTTTGCAGATAAAATTCATTCATGCATCTGATAGTATAGATTAGCAAAGGAAGGTATTGAGGGAGTACCACTTTTACATTACTAATGATCAAACACATTCTCCAGAGTTCATGCAAGGTTGCTTCTAGATGTTCTACAGTGGTTTCACTCAGAGGGGCATAGCATACGACCAACATATAATATGGTTGGATAACTGTGCAACACAATTCAAGAACTTGTGCATGTTCTAATGGTTGTGCAGGATGCATTTCATTACAGCTATTCAACATATGTGGAACTTTTGTGAGGCCAAACATGGAAAGGGGGGAGCATGATGGTGTAGTAACATGCGTGAAAAGAGCATTAGCACAAGAAGAGTTAAAGTATAAAGACAGTGCAAAGTTGATAGATGCAAAATCAATCGTTGAGTGGTGTAATGCTTTGATGGGTCTAGGTAATAAAGGTATGTCTTTAGTTCTTATATTTTTTTTGTTGATGGATGATACTAACATTGCACCATATGAGGACTATTGTACACTAACATGATCGAGTGAGGTACACTCTTTCCTTAGCTCAAATACAAGTTCATGGAGTATCGATACACGAAAGATGGCATGTTTTTTTTCTTCATGTACAATGCAAGCTTGAAATGATTTTGAGTTAGGGGAGTGGGTTGAAAAGTTATCTTAGCCCACTTCACATGTATCGCACTCCAATGGCATTGGAAATGACACAGATGGAATCATCAGGTGACTTTGACCACGTATCAGATCTGGTTCAACTAGGTGATATATCTACTTTCTTAGTTTGTTGAAATTCCATATTGTTATCTTACTTTGTAGTGTGTTTGTAATTTTGACTAATTTCAAGATATTTTCTACACATATCAATGTAGCGTACGTTTATGCAGTTATTGCAGATGAAGACAATGAAGAGGGAAAAAACTATTACTTGTGTCATTGTATTAAGGAAAAAAATAAATTAGAGTCCCTAGTTATAGATGGAAAAAACATTGAATACACTATAGCATCAGTTGTGGTTATTGGAACGTGGCTAAGAAGGTACCCACATTCGAGTGTTAAACATTGGTTGTTTCAAGAATTTCAAATGCATCATAAGATTCTTCATTACTCGGACCTTTTCGTGGCATCCAATGTTCATTTGACCAAATATGGGGGTAGACCTTTGAACAAGACCTTGTGGAAGGTTTGTGAGTTTGACCATGAGGCAATACTTGACACAATAAAGAGTATAGCAGACCCGAATGGTTTGTTGGATTAATTTGTAAGTATATGCACATCGGTTCATATTAATTTATACGTGTATGCACATTAATCTATTTGATGTCAATGCTATCATATTATTTATATTTCCTATTTGTAAGTAACCTACTAAATAGTGATTGCTGTCCCCTTCTAGAAAATACAGATATATGAGCCATCCAAGAGATTGTCAACCAGAAAAGAAATGCAACATCCTTATTTTGATGATCTTGACAAATCCCAATAATGATTTTAAGTGATTAGAAAATTGTGTGCAAAGTAAAGCTTGGTGAGGGAATTTCAAGTTATTAATTTTAACTTAACCTTATCATGAGGAGCTATGATGTAGACATTATAAGAGCATCTCAAATTTCAACTTACGCTATTCATGAGAGGTGTTGTGTGCAATATTATGTTAGAATTCCCAGTGAAGATGTATGACCAGGACTGACTAAGTTGTGAGACCTACATGCCTATCTGTATGTTCCTTCCATCTATTTTACTTTCATTTCCATTTTGAATGCTCTTTATTTTTCACTTTTACTTTGCATATTTTTAAGTAAACTACTAAAAAATGATTGATCTCTCATTGTAGAAAATGTTGACTTATGAGCCAAAAAATAAATGCAACATCCTTATTTTGATGATCTCGATAAATCTCAATGCTGATTTCAAGCCATTATAAAAGAGTGTTTGAATCTTAGCGAGGGAGTCTCAAGTTACTCAATTGAAGTTAACCTCATAATGAGCACCTATGGTGTAGACATTTAAAGAGAATTTTGAATGTATGAGTTACATTGTAAAATATATGTGAGAAAAAACTACCTAAGGCATTGTAATGAGATTTATTCAAATACTATAATTTTGGAGTTCATGTTTGGTGCAGTAGCACCTTGTTCTCTCAATGCCTTCAAAAGGAAAAATTGAAAAATTTTAATTTTGAAATGTAAAAAAATGTGAAAAAGTTCATGTGAAGGTCATATGTAATGTATTTAAAGTCTCAAAGAGGTCATTAGGTGATTAGAGAAGTGATATAAACCATTTAAGGTCGAGAAAAACAAAGATCTTTTGTATTCTTGAATATTTACAGTAAATAAAGTCCCTATTTTAGTGATTTTATGAGTTTTTCCAGTTGTTCATTAACTTGTATGGTCCATATAGTACTTTAAGGCCTTCAACCTTGTTGTTTAAGGTACAATAGTGAAGTATATTTCATTTGAATCTATTTAGGAGGGTATCCATTGAGTTTATCATTAGTTTGAACTTATTTTTCTTAACTCGGTCTGTAAACCCTCAAGATTGGGGTGTTGAGAATCTAGATAACCAATAATGACTACTCCACCAAATTTGATAGTTTATATAAGTGGGGTAAGTTATTTTTAGGATGTTCTAGATGTGTGTGTATTTATCTATGCTGGGGAATTCAAGAAACAAAGGTGGAGTTGCTGCTACAGGGTTTTATGATGAATTTCCAAGTGAAAAGTGTGGCTCCAAGTGGTGTTTTGAGGAAAAATTCTCAAATGAATTCACAAAAAAATGACTGATCTAGATATCTATTATTGAGTTACAACACATACTCCAAAATCAATATTGATTGTCTTGAAACATGTGCATCAAAAATGACCTTCTTCGTTGTCCTCATTAGGCTAACTAAGCTGAATTTACAAAGGAACATACCTTTTTAACATTCAACAACCACCTAAAATTTTTGGGGCAGAAATTATAATGTATCCAAACCCTCATATCCGCATTTTTTCTTAGGAGAAACTCACTCCACCATGCCAAAGCAAAACCCTTATTTGATGCTAGTATAAGGAGGGTTTATTGAAAGGAATGGTTCCATACCTTACCAAAACATGCCACCACCTAATAACTTCTTAAAATCACCTAAAAAAACTCAAAATACAATCATCCAACCTCTACATGCAATATTTTATCAAACCCTAGAGTGAAACCTCATTTTTCATGCCCTTTTCCATAAAAATCTACAGGGGCAGCAACAAAAACCCCATAAAACTTATTCCCTTACACTTAGAAACTTCTCGTTTGATTCAACGAGATTGCATTGGGACCCTCTACAAAAACCTCTCTTGGTTTTGGCTATCTCAAAGTGGCTTTCCCATCGCTGCAGATTTTCACTTGATGGAAAACGTGTCAAATACAAGTAGTGCAAAGTTGCAAAGTGGTGCAAATTTCATTATCCAACTCATGTGACCAAAAAGACTATTCCAATGCATCTAAATAGGTATTTTTATGCTAAGAATGGTCATATTTTTCACTAGGAATGGTCATCTTTTGCACCCAAACACATGGAATCGCTCTGAGGTATGTTCAACTAAATTGATCCCTTAAGAGTCCAAAGTGCTAAAAGGCTACAAACTTTAGCATGTTGTTACTCTAATACCATGATGATTATAAAATTCTTGTTTGATCCTACAATATTCTGTTAGGCTCCTCCAAGAAAACCTCTATGGGTTTTGGCTATCTTGGAGTATTTTTCTTGTGGCGGTAGATTTTCACTTGATGAAAAAAGTGTCAAATGCAAGCAGTACAAAGTTGCAAAGTGGTCCAACTTTCGTTCTACAACTGGTGTGACCAAGTGGAATATTCCAACACATTCAAATAGGTATTATGCTAGGCATGGTCCTCTTTTGCACCCAAACATGAATAATCACTTTGAGGTACGTTCGATCAGATTGATCCCTTAAGGGTCCAAAGTGCAAAATGGCTGAAAACTTTAGCATGCTATTAATCAAATAAAATGATGCTTAGAAACTTCTCGTTTTATTATATAGGATCGTGTTGCAACCCTATACAAAAACCTCTCTCAGTTTTAGCAATATCATAGTGGTTTTCCTGTGGCGATGGATTTTCACTTCATGGAAAAAACATCAAATGCAAGCAGTGCAAAATTGCAAAGTGGTCTAAATTTCATTTTGCAACTCATGTGACCAAGTGGAATATTACAACATGTAATAATAGGTATGTTTAAACTAGACATGGTCCTCTTTTGCACCCAAACACATAGAATCGATCTAAGGTACGTTCAACCGGAACGATCCCTTAAGAGTCCAAGGTGCTAAATTTGGTTGCAAAATTTAGCATGTTTTTATTCAGATATCATGATGCCTAGAAAATTATTGTCTAATCCTAAATGATTGAATTGGTCCCCTCTACAAAAATCTCTTTCGGTTTTGGCTATCTCAAAGTTTTTTTTCCCCTGGCGACAGATTTTCACTTGATGAAAAAAGTGTCCAAAGCGAGCAGTGCAAAGCTGCAAAGTGATGCAACTTTCATTCTGCAAATCATGTGACCAAGTAGACTTTTCCAATGCATATGAATAGGTATTTTTATGCTATAAATGGTCCTCTTTTGCACCCAAACACATAGAATTTCTTTGAGGTGTGTTCAATAAGATCAATCCCTTAAGGGTCCAAAGTGTAAAATGGCTGCAAACTTCAACATGCTATTACTTGGATACCATGATCCTTAGAAAATTCTCATCTGATCCTACAGGATTGTGTTGAGCCCCACTACAAAACCTCTCTTATTTTTGGCTATCTCAGAGTGCTTTTCCAATGGTGTTAGATTTTCACTTGATAGAAAAAGTGTCAAATGCAAGTAATGCAAAGTTGCAAAGTGGTGAAGCTTTTGTTCTACAACTCATGTAACCAAATA
The DNA here is from genome assembly GCA_007115665.2 of Sequoiadendron giganteum. Taxonomy (NCBI): domain Eukaryota; kingdom Viridiplantae; phylum Streptophyta; class Pinopsida; order Cupressales; family Cupressaceae; genus Sequoiadendron; species Sequoiadendron giganteum. The sequence goes on from CM021100.1 coordinate 345,766,475, forward strand.
GATTGTTCCAACATATTTGAATAGGTATTTTAATGCTATAAATGGTCCTCTTTTGCACCCAAACATGCAGAATCGCTTCGAGCTATGTTCAATTGGATCAATCCCTTAAGGGTCCAAACTACAAAAAGGAAGAAAATTTTGATGGGCTATTACACAAAAACCATGATGCTTACAAACTCTTTTTCTAAGCCTATAATATTGAATTGGACCCCTCTAAAATAACCTTTCTCAATTTTTGTTATCTCGGAGTTGTTTTCTTGTGGTGTCTAGTTTTCACTTGATGGAAAAAGTGTCAAATAGAAGCAGTAAATCACTTGATTTAAGTTTTGAGTTACTATGGGGTCATTTGAGTCAATCATGTAAGTAAAAATAAGAAAATATCATTGGTAAAGGAATTGGAAGGGATTATTAATGCTGCCCCTATTTAAGATTCAAAATTTAGGCCTTAAGAGCAAGGCTAGATGAGGTGAAAATAATAAATTGCTTGAGAATAAGCTAGAATAGGTTGGAAATAGGGTGAGGTTGTGGAGTTTGATGTATTCAAATGGTCTGTGAGGAAAAGGGAGGTCAAAGTATGTTATGGCATGATGAGCTAATTAGGAATAGATGGGTTTTCAATGAAAAGGAGAGTTTTGAGGGAGTAAAAGTGGGTAAAGTCAAGGGGCAGCATAATTTGGTGGTCAATTAAGTTTGTGTAGGTAGAATGAAGAGTGTTGGAAGAGGTTTTGAGGTTGTATGATGTATGGATATGAGAGTTTCAATAAACCCTCATGAAATTTGGGAAAAGTGAGGGTTTAGAGGATAGTGGGGTTAGAGGGCCCATCACACCCTAAAAATTATGAATTTGTGGATTTGTAGACCGGTAAATGCTATCCAATGGTGCTTTGCAATTAGATGAGTGATTGAGAGCGTGTTTCTTTTTTAAATAGACCTATTCGGGGTCTAGGATAGTGTTTAGTCCATTTATTATTTGTATTATAAATTATAACTTGCTTTCTCTTGAGTGCATTTCGTATACAAGAAATAATATTACAAAATTTTTACATATAAATATTTCGACATGTTTATATGGTGATGCATCAAGAACATATTGGAATATTTTTATGAATCATTTCATGGAATACCAATTGAAAACATATTTTTTGCATTTAGATAAAGTTGTTGAGCATCAATCAATTAATATTCAAGACAAACCATGAAGAACAACAATGATCAATTCTAGGGCTAACCAATTAATAAGTATACATGTAAATAATTCAAGCATGCACATGTAAATAAGGGAAGAACAAGTACTCAAAAACACGTAAGCCTCAAGAAGTATACACACAAATACATAGTATACAAAAATTAATACAAAGTATACATTGGAACACACGTAATTCATAAAGTATACACGTAAGTTGTAAAGTATACACTTGAATACACGTAGCTCATATCTATTGAACCATCAATTTAGAATGCAAATATGGACACCATCGATAAAATATATTTGTATTAACCAAATAGCCATGTAGGCATACATCAATATATGTCAATATAAGTATGAAATATATGTACAAAATAGCCATATATACTTACTAGAACTCCATATAGGCATACAATGTCAAACATGTCCAATATAAAGTACATACAAAACTTCCATGTAGGCATACAAAAAAGGGCTCTGGGATCAAAAGTCATTTCTCTCCATGCTCTGGAAATAAATTATTTCCCTTTTCTTTCCAATCAGATGGAAATAGGCCTGTTACTCATTTTTTCTATGCTCAAGGAGTGCTCCTACTATTCCTCTTAGTGTTTAGTTCATGGTGAAGTTTTAACTATTAAAATAAGAAGTAAAGACATGAATATATAGAAATTACATTATAAAAAATGATATATTTGACAAAATAATAACTTACCGCCATATCATGATCTCTCTCCACATGTGCAAGGGAGATATTCTCATGCCCATGCTCAGGTGTACTCAAGCCCTATATAAACCATACAAACAGAATTTAAACTACGAATCAATAATGGTTTGATTTTTCACTAACTAACATCTATAATAACAAATGTAAATTGAAAATTTACTATTTTTCCTCATACCTCCCCTATCAAATCCATTGATGATTTTATAGCAGATGAAACACCAATATCCATTGCCCTCATCACATTCAGAGGTGTTTCAGCTTCCAACAACTAAAAAAAAACAACAATTTATTCAACGTAAACAATGATGTGCATACAAACTACATAAATCTATTAAGTACAATTCATTAGTAAAAATATGTATTCTATTATCTTCATGTAGCTTTCAGTAAATCCACTAGCACTAGGAAGTGTTCCCGCAAAACCTCCAATATTAATCTATTCAACATCCAAAATCTCATATTAAAATACCATTCGTAAAAAAATGCTATTAACATGTAATAAATTTATAATTGTTTACTAGTTACATACCCGAGTGATAGGTGTACTACATAAATAATTAGGTGGGGGGATGGTGTATCTAGTCTCAACACTATGACCTTGTAGTTTTATTAAAATCATAAAATATGTTTAGTTAATCTTGCATTTCAAAATTGAAATTTAATAAATTAAATTCAATGAACATGTGAACTTTTACCTAGCTGTCAATGCCATACACCTCATGAAAAATTTCATCTTCTCTCTCCATCTCCATACCTATAGATGGATCCTACGTAGCAACCTCCTGAGTGTCGGTGGAGTCATATGAACAAGTCACCCTACAAGATTGAAACACATGGGTATGAAGGCCACAACTCAAAGACTCCCTTGGATGGAATTCTAGAATAGGGCTAGTATGACGGATGACACTATGGGTCAAAGTTTTGACCATCTGCAATGTCTCTATCTTGGCACTTTCCTTCATGACAAAAGGCATAACAACCTGCTCACAAGGCAGCCTAGCGAGAGATCGTCTACCTTGTTGCATAGGATCCAACTGTGCATCGGGTCTATCCTAAGCCGACCCCCCACCTCTCCCCTAGAAATACCTCATATCAAAATAAATTGGGATTTTTTCATATATGAACTCATTGTATAGTTTCCTAAGGAAATATTACGGGACTTCACAATTTTTGCACGGTGGGTCATCAAAGACGATGTACTACCTATCATAAAACAGGTTCCTAATCTATTGGTGATGGCACCAATGAATAGGAAACCTCTTCACATTGAGGGAAATATTTTGATTTGTGCATGGGTGAGGGAATGAGAATAAATCACCTTTTGTAATATTTAAATCCTTTACATCCTTATATGATAGTTTATTCGCATAATAATCCCCAGCTGCATGTCACCTATCTTGTCATCGAGTTATTTTTTTGCTAATTGAATCTATATTTGTTAAAATATCTTTCAATGAACTTGCTAGGGTCATTATTTCTATAGTTGAATCATTGGGATCACTCAATCTATTGATTAAATCCTCAATTTTATTTTTTTTGGTCTCAATTTCACTCATTAAATTTTCTTGAGTGCCAGGAGGGGGTTGAGAGATTGGTGGAGGAGGTTTTTGTTGTGGTTTATTCTGTTCTTGATGATTTTGTTGCTCTTCTTGTTGAATATTTTGAGGGTTTGCAATTTGATTTGCATCTCCTAAAAATTCAAACAAATATATATCAAATACAATCTAAAACTAACAAATTCAACCTAAAACTAAAAATTTCAAAACAAAAAGAAAAAATTCCTTACCTCTCACACCTCCTCGTCATCATGGCACCATCATTGCAAATAAATAGCAATTGTTGGTGAAGATTTTTGCGCAGTGCCTCCTAGAATGCAAGCACAAAAAATGGGAGTTTTGGCCATAGGGAGAAGAAAAAAAACAGTAAAAATCAAAATGAGTGAGTTTAACCTTTTTATTTTTTTGTTAACATGCAATAATGTGAGCGCGTTATAACATGCTCACGTTATTACTTTTATTTTATTTTTAAAGTGGCGAAAAATTGGATACCCATTTCCATGCACCTGCCCAATCCTCCAACCAAGAAACTTTTCCAAAATAGGTTTCAAGGAAATGGTGCCCTGAAAATATAGAAACCCTTTTCAGGGCCTAACACAGGGACAAGGTTTCCAATAGGAATCACCTAGTCCTCTTGTGGATTTCTGAGGAATTATGGCTTGATTATGTGGATCTTGGTTGATGTTTCCCTTTTCTATAGCAATCCATGACAAAAGTTCTTGAAAGTGACATATAGCTTGTCTTCTAGCTTGTTCTATGGTTTTATGCTTGGATGTGACTTAAGGGGAATTTTTGTACTTTATTCCAACACTTTGTACTTCACCAAATCTAGATAAAAAACTACAAGCACATGCAAATACCAAGAGAATGTTGGGGTTAGGAAATATGGGTTTTCCTAAGTCAAAACCCCTTTGAAGCCGATTAAACCTAAATGAGATAAAACCAAAGGAATGTAAGATTGAATGATGAACTTAATGGAAACTCTTACCAAACCTTTCTTTTTTATGGTTTACAACATGTAAGAGCAACTCCAATGGAGTTTTCTTGTGAAACCCTAATGCTTGTTTTCTTGCTTTGGAAGTCTTGAGAGCTTGAGTACATGAGAAGAGAGATTTGAAAATGAGCTAGGTAGAGAGAAAACTAAAGGTGAAAATCCTTATTTGTACATGTGAAACCTTAATTTTCCTGAATTGCAACATGATAGGCTGACCCTAGGATTTAGGAGGAAATATTCCCTTTGAATTTTATTTAAAATTTGAAATTTATGCCTAAAGGGACTAGTTCACCCAAAGTGGTGACCTAGTTCACCTGGGATAATTTAAGTGGTGGTCGGGAATTATTATTTTTTAATGAAATTAATCAACTTTCCTCTCGAAACACACTTAGGTGAGCACTAAAGATACTTGAAATGGGAAAATTATCATAGAAAAAGGGTTAATTTAGGGGTAATAAGCCTAGATAAGTGTGAAAATGTGTTACAACACTTTACAAGACTTTTTGATAACGCTTAGAAAGGTGTAAGAAGGTGTTACTTAGGTGGATTATGTTGAAAAGGTCTTAGAAAAGTGAGGAAATGTGAACATCACAACACCTTAGTAAAAAACCATTAGGTCATTGTTTAATTGCAATCTTACAAGACTGAATCAAGGTAAACAAGGCCAAAATGAGTAAAAAGTGCCAATGTATACACTTTTTGGTGACATGGTCAGAATGCCTTTTGGCTTGAAAAATGTAGGTGCAACGTTTCAGAGAGCTACATATGGATTATCTTTATTATATTTTATTGATTTTTTTATGGTTATGTATCAAGATGACTTGATTGCTCACTCTAATAAGGAAAAAGACCATTGTATGCATTTAGAAAATAATTTTCTCAGGTCACTTGAGTATGGGCTATCTCTAAATCCAAAGAAATGTGCTTTTGGGGTAACTGAAGGAAAATTGCTAGGAAATATTTTTTCAAAAGATGGAGTGAGGATAGACCTCGAGAGAGTAGCAACCAAAGAAAAATCTTGTAGCCAGAAAATGTCAAGAGAATTCAGTCATTTTTTGGATAAATAATTTTTTTAAGAAGGTTTGTGACTAACTTTGTAGAGATCAAAATACCTATTTCCAAGATGCTCAAGAAGGGAGAGAAAGTGATTTGGAGTGAGGAGCCTAGTCAAGCGTTCAAAAGGATTAAACAAGATATCAAAGAGGCTCCAATTTTAAAGTCCCCAGATTTCTCTAAACCAGTGTGCATTTTCTCTTTTTCTTACTTTCATAGTATTGTTGATGTGTTGTTACAAAAAAATGAAGAGGGCTTTGAACAACTTATATAAATTTTTATTAAGTCTTTACAAGCTATAGATCTGAAATATGACATGAGTGAAAAATAGGCGTATGCTTTGGTTAAGGTTGTAAAGAACTTCATAACTTACATATAGGGAGCCACTATCATAGAATATGTACTAAGTTTTGTTGTAAAAGATATTTTCACTTAGTAGGAAACTACAGGTAGAAGGTGTAGAAGGATCAATAGGATCCAAGAATTTAATATTGATGTTCAAATTAGAAACTTATTAAGAGGTTAGGGTCTCATTAAATTAATGACAAAAACTAATTTGGAGGAAAATCATATCAATGGAACATAAGTGATTGATGTTACACCTATCTAGGATATGAAAACATGTGGGTGGTACAAAAAAATTACAGAATAATCACAAACTCTACAATATCCTACAGGCATGACCGACAACAAAAAAAGGACACTGAAATTGAATGCCATTAGATATGTAATTATTGAAAATTAGCTATGGTGGAGGAACCAAAATGGTGTAATTCTTAAATGTGTGGATGTGAAGCAAGCACTAGAACTCTTGGAATAAATGCACAGTGGGGTGTGTGGGTGTCATTACATGGAAAATACCACTACACACAATGTTTTAAGAGCAGGATTCTAGTGGCCTGCTATCTTCAAAGATGCTCACAAGTTTGTTAAAACTTGTGATGCTTGCCAAATATTTTCTGGAAATTTGAAGTTTTTGGGAAATTTACCACTTAGTACTATGGCAGTTCAAGCCCCTTTCCAATAGTGGGGGATCGATTTCATTGGAGAATACCCAAAAAATCAAGTGGAGGCCACTCATGGATTCTTGTTGCAACTAATTATTTCATGAAATGGGTAGAAGCAATACCCACAAAGAAGGAAACAAGAAAGGTGGTTGTGGATTTCTTATTGAATAAAATTCTCATCAGATTTGGAGTTCCTAAGAAGATTGTTTCAAATAATTCTATGTGTTTTAGGTTTAATGAATTCAAAGAATTTTGTGACAAACATGGAATACAAGTTTCTTATTCTTCACCTTACCATCCTCAAGTAAATGGTCAAGCTGAGTCTAGAAATAAGAGATTAATGAAAATCATCAAAAGAGTGATGGAGAAGAACAAGAAGGCTTGGGACTCCAAGCTAAAATTGGCACTCTTATTAGATAGAGTGACTATGAAGAAGGCTATGAGCTATCCACCATTTCGCTTAGTATATGGCCTAGATGCTAGGTTACCACAAAATAACCTACTGAAGATGTTTAAGTTCATACATGAATATGATGAAGAGATATGTGATGTTATGCATCATAGGATAAAAAATATGGTACAATTGGATGAAACCAGGAGAGAAGCTCAGGGTAAAAATATGAAGATGCAGTTGCAAGTTAAGAATCTACATAACAAGAGAGCTTCTCCAAGAATGTTTGAGGTGAATAGTATGGTGTTGGCCTAGAATGTGAGATCTCAAGACAAGGGTAAAGATGGAAAGTTTGAACTATTATCATTGATGGGCCCTTATCTAATAACTAGTGCACACGGGGAGGATTCCTATTTCCTCTAAAACTTGACAGGTGAAATTTTTAAACTGCCAGTACATGGATAGTTGGGTATGTCTAGGATCATGATGGGCCAAAAAGTGGTGATATGTAAGTGATATGATGACCCATGTGGCTGACAACTTTTTTACTACCCAAAATTGATTAAATGAAAAGGGTTTTTAGAGGAGATTCTCAACTTTCCACAAATATAAATTATGCTTTACTTTGAATTTAATAAATAATTATTATTTATTTTGTATTTGAATTACGACTAAAGTCATGATTGATAGGATCATTGAAAAAATATATAGATTTCAAGTTATATCACATTTTTTGAATCTGAAACATGTGTCACATTCTATGCTTCGTATACTATAGGATTAAAAAAAAAAAAATTGAATTTCATGAAGTTTTGACCAAGTTAAGGTGGTTAGACGTACAAATTTTTATATTTTCTAAATTTTTAATAAAAAATTCATAATAAATGTTTACTTGGAAAAAATTACAAAAAACTATGCATCACATTGGGACATGAGTCCTCTACTTATATCTAAAATTTTATAAAAAATATTATCATTTTATTGTGGTTAGGGTGGTCAAACAAACACATACATTTTATTTTTTCCCTGAAATTTAAGTACTACTACATTGAAATTTAAATTTTTCACCAAATAGGTTTATTTATTTTTTAAATAAACCTAGTAGTTTAGAAACTACATTCAATTTTCTACAAATTCTATTCTTACATATTTTTGAAATAATATAGATAACTTATTCATATTTTTACGTCAAGTTGCCTAACTCTAATTTTTTCAATTTATATCGCCACTTAAGGGCCTATTTTTTCCATGATGATCTTGCACATACCCAGTTCTTAAAACCATACTTCTTCTAAGTATGTTGTTATTTCATGTACATTGTAGATTTTGTATATTTTATGTATAGGTGTGTTTGTTTTATATTGTGTCTAGTTCAGTTTTACTGCCTTCTGGGTAGTTCCTGGGATTTCTAATCCCTTATGTTTTGATTGGTCTACTTCAACCGAAGTTTTGAGGATCTATCCATGCCTACAAGAGACATGCATCCCCAGTCAGATCCACTGATGGAACCCCTAAAAAAAATTTCCATCTCCAAAATCTTAATGAGTTTAGGGAGTTGTGGGTTTTTATCTCCTGATGATGTATATAGGGTTTTAGGTTTACTTCGATCTTATTTGAAAAACCCTTGGGGTGTATTTTTTCACTTTTGTTTTCTTTCTCACTTGACAACTTCTGCCAATCATCTATCCTTTAAGTCATGAATTTTGACATTGAAACCCATTGAGTAATAAACCCTCTAGTCTTGTTTTACTCGTTAATCTAGTTGGATTATTATTTTGAAGTTATCCTAAGACAGGCTAAGTATTTTCTAGTAAAAACTCGTAGGTCCTTTATGTTGTTATGATGGCCTAATCACCCTACTTGGGTCCCTCTTAGGGTTAAAATTTTTTGACATGTGGAGTTGCATGAACCCCTGAATCTCGTGCAATCAGTAAAGAGAATCTGAGTCGCTGCCTGCCTGCCTATTCTATTTTGTCTTAAATTATTTTATTCATTCGGGCTGATGGAAGAAGGACATGAGTCCTCAATGATTGGTGGGCCAGACATTGTTGTCTAGGCATGCAACTGGTCTTTAAATATGATCAAAAATGGGAAATGAATGAGGTGGCTACATTTGGATTGTTCCCCATGCACTTGTTTGCTTTTCTTGGTTAGTAAAACAACAACACGGGCTAGCGGGAAATTGTCACATGTCTTTGCTATGATGGGTCAGAGGATTAGTAATTCCAAGTTTCAATTAATTGAAGGTTGATTGCAAGTGATGTTGATTAATCTGGATCACTCCCCGCCATCCCATGTGGGCCCCATCCTTCTTGCCAATTTCCCAATGGGGAAGTGGGCATCTGCCACATGGAATAACCTTGATGATATGGGGAATAACATGTGCATATATTACATGTGTTTAAAATATATTTTAATCTGAGCCATTGATGTTATATGAAGGATAAAATTGATGCTAGTTAAGGAGTGTGTATGATGAGGCTGCAAGATCTAACCTCAGTCACTTCATGTCTCCCTGTTGATGAAATTTGCACATGAGTTATGGCTCGCGGGGGTAAGGGAAAAAGACACTTGGATAATGGCTAAAAATAAAAATAGATTTTGGAGCCCGCACACTACAAACAAGTGTTTCCATGTGGCCTCTTGTCATTTGGTAGATGTTGCAGTTGTGCACAGTCAGATTTTTCATAATAACCTGATCAAATATCAATCATGGATCAATCAAATAAGTAATATAATCAATGGTTGGTATTCAAAACATAGTTTAAGGCAATCAAGCCATCCTGTTTCACGCTAGTGAGCCTTAATAATTGAAAGGATATTGAGCTACCAAATTCAGGAATTGCATGATTATTAATATTTATCTCAAAAGTATAATTCAGTATTACGAGTATACTCAATACACTCAAGGAGCTCATGTTGTGGTTTCTCAACATTTTCTCACATTGGAACAAGGGTTGTCAAGCTATGAGAAAATAGTAAGTTAATTATTGCTTTTCTTTTGGCATTATTGTAAGTTGCGTTTTCTTAGGCTTAAGTCTGTTAGGGTTTTTGTTAGTTCTATTTTTAAAGGTTTAGTATTCACAAAAAGGGATTTTGTTAATTCTGCATTTGTATAATTTGTGCCAAACCCTCACAAAAAACTCTACCTTGTTGCACTTCCAACATTATGGCCCATAAAAAAAAACATGTTCGTCTAAAGGGGAGGCTTTCGTTCCCAAAAGACCTCTAAATAAAGACCTTATGGATCAATTACTACCCTCCCCCAGTGACAAACCTAAAGACAAATTGATTCCCAGAGGTCCTTAAATAGCAGAGGGTTTCTTCGATAGAAGAGGTTCTATCAAAGATGCTAAATTATTTTATACTAGATGTGGATTTTTTTAGTGTTGGTTAAAGAATAGAAATATGGGTGTCCTAGTAGGAAACCATTAGAACTATGATCTAGGGAAGTTAATTGTGTCAAATTTCTATATTGATGCCAACTTGTTAAAGGCAATAGTTGCTACCTATGACCTAGACACAAGGACTATCAGAGCCTATGAAGGAAAATAAATGGTTAAAATCAATCAAGAGGATTCAATGGAAGTGATGATATGCTAGTTGAGGCATGTACTAAAGTTTTGGATTATGACTCATTTGTAAAGACACGAGCTTTAATGGAATTTTCCTACAGAGCTAAAAAATATGAGTATGTAAAAGGTATAGCTTTGGAGAAGAGACTTCATCTAGAAATGCCTGATGCTGTCATTCATAAAAAAGTGTTAAATGAGATGAGAGCCTGATTCCAAAACATGAATGCAAAGGAAGGTTGGGAATTGGTAAGAACTAGTGGTATCTTGTTGCTTCCAAAATGGGATTTAGCTTCAGTTATAGATTTTGATGCAATCAAAAAATGTGATAGACCTCTCTATGATACAAAAGAGGAAGTTGCACTTGCATTACAAAGGTCTTCTTTTAGTGAAGATTGGGAAGCCTTGGCTATATGGTATTTAGCCCCAAGCACAAGAAAGACAAAAATAGTTGAGCCTACACCTAATTACAATGGAGGCCTAATAATAAAGAGAGTGTCAGAAACATCATCCTTAGAAGTTGTAAATATTTCACTTCATGCCACACAATTCACGAGGGAAACTATGGAGTTTGTGATTGCTGAGAAGGATAAAATTAGAACTGAATTGAACAACTTGTTAGTTAAGTAAGGAGATATTGAGATAAGTAATATGCAATTACATACAAAGTTAGGATTATTAGAAGATGTGTTGCAAAATTTACAACCTGGAAAGCTCAAACAAAAGATGTTGACTCTCCCACTACTACACAAGAAAGTGTATCCCCTGATTATAATATTGGTGTAAGTTCTTCATGGGAAATTATGTGATATAATATGAGAAGTGCACCTATTTCAGTACTAGAACCTAATAAATCAGAAGGGCCGCAGGTGGAAGGGGAGATTAATAGGGAATAATTGGTTAGGAAATTAAATGAATACAAGGAAAAATGTAAAATTCATGATGAAGATGCTTTTAAGAGAAACATGAGGATTGTCACAACGCTACTAGAAAATTTGAATAAAAGAGTGAATAATAGACTAAATAGTATTCACTATAGTTATTCATCCATGGTTGATGCCATAAAAATGTTTGATATTGATAGAGAAAGAGTCATTCCACTCATGGAAGTCTGGATCCCTAGAAAAAAAAATTGATATTGATAGGAATTAGGGTTAAGCAAAATCCCAATCCACCTAAAATTTTTAAGCCTACTGCGATTCTTGTAAATAATATTGAGGGATATAGAGGGAATGTTGAAACATTGGAGAACAAGATAAAGGAATTGGTAAAATCCTTCAATGAATCCCATCATGGCCTTCTTCCATCCATCTTAAGGGATCATGGTAGAATTAAGACTCTATAGGAATGGATAAGTTAAGTAAACAATGTTATTTTAGATCAAGCTATAAAAATATGTCATAAATTTGATATGGACACATTAAAAGTAAATAAGGATATGTTAGTCCATGGTGAGTTTTTCTCCTAGAATTTGATAAAGAAGCTAACTAGATTTTTACCAATTATGCACCTTATAGGAAAAGGGATGATGAAGTAATGAATTTTTATTGGCCTACTAAAGAATAATTCCTAGCATGTAAGGGTAGGTACATGGAGTGAGTGGATGTATAACACTAAGGATGGTAGGTCATTGATTTGAAAATTTTGAGGTCGACAACCATATTGAATAACGTACAAATGGGAGAGCACTACATAGATTATATTTAGTATAGATTAGGCTTTTGTTAGAGTATGGAGCAATATAGTTCATATTATTCAAAGATGATTTGATGACAAGGCTATAAACGTGGTTTACCTTTTGTCTTTTTTTTATTTCTTCATGCTTATTCTTCTTTTCACTTTATGTGCATGGGCATAAGTTTTGAGGTAACTCTTCAGTTGAATCCATTTTGAAAATTGGACCTAATCTCATACAAAAAATGAATACTACATTCATTTATTCACATGCCTCCTACCAATTGGGAGTGCATTGTAACTAAATGGGAGAATCTTTAATATAGCAGTCTAATAAGGTTTTGACATGTGTAATTTTTTTTCCTAAGGCTTGATTTGCTCCTTCATTTCTATAAGAAGGATTTTAGGGCCAGAAAGTAGGGGTTTTTTGTTTATGCAATTGACACTGTGAATTGTAAGAAGTAATACTAGGCATGTTTTAGATGTTTTGGTCTAAAGTTATAGGGTTCATAATTATGTATGTAGTTTGAATAACAACATAGAAATACCAATTTCACGGCTATTGTCTCTCCTTGTTCTCGTTTTATGAGTTATGAATGAAAGTAATCCAGGATGTCTTTTATTGGTCTCCATTATTCACCACTTGATGTTTAATTTAATTCTTTTGTATTAATTCAACGAATTAATGTAAATGCTTGAATGAGATTACTAACTCATAAAAATCAAGTGCTAGGATATTGATAAGTAGTGTTAGTACATGAATGTGATAGGGGAATGATTTAATGCAGTATCCCTTGATATTATATGTTGGTATTGTTGATTTTTTATCTGGTTATGTAGTTTGATTGTGACTCTATGCTTAGGATGAAGGCATTGGTTCATGTAAAGTACTTGTGATTCAATTTCTGTGTTGATTTATTAGCTAATCATTTTAGATTTTCAAACTTTTATATGCATACTATTGTAAGTGTTTCATGTTGATGTGTCACCTTCTCATTCTTTAAGTATAACACATGAATGAATAAGCTACCAACTTATTTAATATATTAGGATCTTGAGAAACTTTATAAAAAGTATCAATTATTGATGATGTGTTTGATTATAATTGTATGAAGTCATAAGAATACATTATGGGATAACCCTCCCAAGTGTTATAGAGCCTAAAGTGTAGGAGTGGAATTTTTGCATCTTCCACTCATTTTTTGGCCAATCCCTTTGGAGTACCGATTATTGGAAATGGTAAAATCCATAGGCATTTCCAGAGATAAGTTTGGTTTTTAAAAAATATCCAATAGGAGCAATTGCATATATATATGCAGATGGTTAGAATGAAAGCATAAATATTTTGGAGATTAAAATAGTTTAGTGGTTGTTAAGTGTTATTCTAATAGATCTTTTAAAATTTCTCTATTCACCTATAATATTTAGTTGGAAGTAATGTACCTCGAATTTTAAATTAAGTCTGTGGCATTATAGCCATTTTGTATAGGGTATTGTAGCCCATTAGCTTGAACACTTCTATTTAATGTGGGTTGATTAGAAAAGAACGTAGCTCCAAATTTTAATTGACAACTCAACTCCTACATAAATTGGTTATCTTGTATTAATATGTTTAATGTTGGTTTTCAATCATGTGTCATTTATCTGTGATTTTTTTATTGTTTTCTAATAGTTCTTTTATAATTCCTCTATTTTGTCTATAATATTTAGTTCCAAATAATTTATCTTGAATTTTCAATTGAGGATCCATTTGTTACATATATTTCATGTGTTGTATTACTATCCACTTTCCCATAACAAATTGTTCATTATCATAGGTCATCTATTCTATTCTCCATGGTTTTAAGGTCTATTTAATGTGGGTTTCCAACGATTTGTTCTTTTCCTGTGATTATTAAGTGTCTTTCCATTTATATAACAGTTATTAGAATGACACTTATCTGGCACTAAATATTATAGAGAAGAGTCACATTAAATAGAATTTTAAAATATGCAACATAGAAGAGGCAAACAATGAGAATGAACTATTTGTTATGGGGATCTGGAAAGAAAAGTACCATGAAGAACAATTTTTCATGGGGGGATTCAAACAAATAAGAGGAAATAAATATCATGGAACATATTTATAGAACACATATAACATGTTCCATCCAAACAAAATAACTATGAGAATTAATAGTTTTCTATAAGGAGCTTGAAATAGATGAGGGAAAAAGAGTATCATGAAACATATTGGTACAAGAAAAGTAGGTTGTGTAACAATTTCAAGATGTATTAGAATAACATAATAGAATCACATGTAAATAGGATATTAATAGGAACTATTTGAATTTTTTTAATTTTTTTTTGTAATGTTTATGTTTCTCTACCTCTCGTAAGGTTTTATTTGATGTGAGTTTTTGTACCATTTTTCATTTACCTATGATTCTCAAGTGTTTTTCTAACAACATTTTTAGAATCTCTCAAATGGTAGATTATCTAAAATAGATTTTAAATGGAAGTTTAGCATACAAAGAGTATATTGAACCACTTCCATCACTGTCTATGTCGAGAATATTGAACCCATCTCCTCGATCCATATCTCCTCAGCTGAGTCCAAGAGCCCTCCTTTGGCCGTCGTGGTGGGGAGTGTCAAAACCAATTTGGCCACCAAAAAGCTTAAGGGTGGAGCAGGCATGGCTCATGCCAGTGCGGCGGAAGGGCTCTGTGAGCTAAAGGCTACCCAGGTGGACACGACGGAAAATTTCACTAAACTGAAGAAAGGCAAGGAGAAATGTGGGCCAACCATGACTGTCAAGGAGGGCATGGGCAAGGTTGCTGTGGAGAAAGACTTGGGAGAGGAAATGGTGGTGGGGATCATGGAGCTGACTGGTGGGTAAAGCATTAGGAGGAGATCGGGGAGGTAGGCCAAGAATAGAAAAAAGAGATTAATAATTGAAGACTCAGAGGTGGAGCAATCTAACAACAAGGGCTATAAGGAAGATGATTCCAAAGATGAGAGTGATGAGATGGGTGAGAGGCCTCTGCCTACTCCGATGGACAACAAATTTCCTGGCCATGTTTCTGACTCGCACACTCCGTTGGTGAATGATCCTAGTTCGTTTCTAAAAACTAGGGATGCTGGGGAAGATGCTGAAGTGTTGGCGAAGAGACTGAACACCTTGGATAAAAGATTTAGGGGCTTGACCCAATTCACGATGAAATTGAGCCACTTTGTTACTAGTGCACTATCTAATGTCTTAAAAGAGGAATTAGTGGGGAATAATAGCCATGAGAATAAGGAGTGGGTTGGTGATGAGGTAGTTGACCTCTTGTTCAAGAACTAGGATGAGGCCAGTTAGCTGCTCTTGTTGCTAGTCTGTCGCCTATTTTTTGGTTGTTGGTGTGTTGTCGCTGGGCTGTCTCTGGCTTTTTTCTCTTTTTATGTAATGTTGTCTAGTTATGTTTAGTCCTTTTTTGGCCCTAGTGGCCCATTGTGAGGGGTACAGTGCCTCGTAAATGCTGTTTAACTTTTCAAAAACATACAAAGAGTAGAAGTTGTAAACCATAGATATGGATACTTTCTTATACAGAGCTTCTACTATACAAAATTCATATAGAACTAAGGATGAATAGAGATAACATTGAACAATAGGCATAGTCTAGGGAGCATACACGAGTTAAAAAAAATAGAAACCAGTCAAAAGGTACAGGTTAATCTTATGTTTGATAAAGAATAGAACAAGTAAACTACAACAATAAAGAACTTGTTGCAGGAAGCTGCAAAGACATGAGAGAAAGATAATATCATGAATCATATTAAAAAAAAAAGCAATCTATGTAACAGTTGGAATTTACCTATCGACTATTTGTTTGAAAATTCCATCGAGATTTCCATCAGAGAAGTCATGGCTAGAATTTATTGAGGTATCTAGATATATTTTTTGATTGGCTAGAAAGGAAAATATACAAACATGGAAAAATGTAATGTGTACAATAGACTATATTTATTATACTCAAGTGCATGTAAGAATCTATGCATGAATGTATATATATAGAAAAAAAAATACATGGAGGCTATCTAGCCATGGTGGAAGAAAAGGGTTGAATGTATAACTCATGAAAATATAAATGTATAAAAAAAACCTTTTTTATAGTTACAACTATGGTCATCTTTTAGGTACCAACTGTATGACACATGCAATTCATATCTCATTCTTCATCTATGTTTGCATTGAGCCTAACATGATATTACTACAAAGAAACATTTTATTTGAATATATTTAAATATATGTTTGTGGTTACATGTGTATGGAACAACTAAAAGGAATTGAAAAATATCTTACACCAATAATAGATGCTGAAACACTGTAGATTATAGACCAAAGTAGTTGAGTAGCTCTCCAATCTGCTATCTAATGGAGGTGGATGACAACTTTGTTTACTAGCTTGCTATTAAACCAACACCATGGTGCATCATTTCAAAATAAAAGCAAAAAAATAGACATCCTCATGTTAGAACAATGAATATTACATGTACTCCCTTATGTGGTATCGAGCAACAATGCCAAGATGTATCAACCCCCATGGGAGTGAAAAGCCACCATTTTGTTTTTGTTGAACAAGGAAACTAGTTCCACGACCACGGAACCACACTATAAAAAATCTCCATCATCATTGTAAATAGGACTGAGCAACCTGTCACACATAGCATTGAGTTTTACCATTTATGAGAGAAAAAAAAGTAATGTAGACAAGACTATATATTTTTGAATGCAATATATAGGAAGAGTGAAATAGTGAAATGATGAAAAAGAGAATTTTGTAGATTAACATTTCCACCTATTTGGATCAAATAAAGCTAATAGAAAAGCTAAAAAGAAGGCATAAGATCCAGTGGAAGCAAAGCATGAAGGGAATTTTTTGAAACTCAAAGTATATAGGTAGAGTAAATAGAAAATACAATATGGTTGCAGAATTTTAAACTTATTAGTCAAATGGAACACAATTTTTTTGAGAATGTTTCTACAGTATGTGCATATATAGTTTAATATACTAGAATTTTCAAAACATTTTATTGACTTATAAAAATATTGGGCTCTACTTATTGTTGGTTGCAATCTCTATGCATATTTGACAACTGAAGCTGCTTGTGTATGCATATGTATCAATTTGTAACAGTTGCAACTAGATGTTTAGAGTATTGCATGTTAAAATTAGTTGAAAAAGAATTGTAGGTATGCTAATAAATAAATGACATCATGGAATTTAAAAACACTTGGATAAACATAGATAGGTGGAATATATAGAAGACTATATTCTTCATAATTCCAAATACAAAAATTCTGACACAATAAAATGTTGAAACGAGAAGTCAGTAGATTAATATTTATGGATGCATATTTGGATTTTAATTTACCAAAAACACTATTGTTGAAGGTACAAAAGATAGTAAACAGGAAGAAAATTATCTTTAATGTGTAAAGCTAAAGAGGATGCAAAGCATTGAATAAATGGGGGAAATTTATTGTGGCATTCAAACACAAATTATATAGGCAGAGGAAATGGGAAACAGAGCATAGGTGCATAATTTAAAACCAATAAGTTAAATACAGTAGAATATTGTTGAAAACATTTGTGGAATAGTTCAATATATACTTTAATAGAATGGAATGATCAAAAAATGCCACTAGCTTGTACAAGATTTGTCCTATGCTCATTTTTTCCTAGTATCTTTGTCCATCTTTGGCATTATACCCATTCTGAACAAATTATTACATGGTATGCTTTTGTAAAATTTAACTTAGAAATCCTTGAAAAGAGGATGGTATAAAGTCGTACCAAAAGCGAGAATAATTGTTCTATATCATTTTTCATAAGTTGAGGCATGAGATGGGGGCATAAGCATTTGGTAGGGGTTGGAGTTGTTCCAAATGTATCTCTTCAATGTGATGCTGAGCAGTGTATTTTTTGTTTCTTAGTCTAGAGTATCTCTCAAGTGAGAATGCTAGATCAATGGGGATTGTTTCAATTGATTTAACATGAAAGATAGCTGTAAAATTCAACCCTTTCCTCTCTTGGATACCTATGTTTATCATTTCTATATTTAATGTTAATCCTTTTTCTTTATGTATTGTGATTCCCCATGTCGTGGTGAGTGGAACTTGTGTTCAACTACCTCAAATTATAGCTTGGATGGGGATATATCTCAAGTTTTCTATGTCCCATGGTGGACCAATGTAATTTTAGAAGTGAACAATGACATAGTCAGGTGGATCTGGCAGTTTACAATGTGAATTGTACACAATATATGTAACAAGACCAAGGGATCCATTGACTAGGCCAGCTTGAATCCATAAATTTTTTGTTAGCATCACCTGCACACCAAAAAAAAGTAGTAGTTTTGGGAGAAGCTTGTCATAATCTCCATGATCAAATGTCTTGTTTTTTTCTAGAATTGAAGTTGACATGGTATCCCCCCTTTAGGGTGGTGTGTGCTAAACACAGAGGCACACAATATCCTAAGAAGAGAAAATAAAGAATGAAAAAGTGATGTTGTGACCTGCAGAACATAACAAGATGTCACTATGGTGATGTTGTTACACAAACAAGGGATAAAATAAAGAAACAAAAACATCAAAACTCAATCAAAGAATAGAGAAAGATAAAAGGAAATAATAACATTAAAAAGGAAATAGGGGTGATCAGATATTTCAGGGTTAGGAGTACTCAGAAATATATGTAAGTACAATAATATTATATAGATGAACTACCAACAACCCCATACTATATTAGACCACATGAAGAATGCACGAGAAGAAAAATTAAAAGATAAAAATTGGGTCAACATCGAAGGGAATCCTAAATTCCCCCAACACTTTTTATCGTCCCCAATTTGTCGAAAGTCAATACACATAATAGAGGAAGAATGATACCACAAATAGAGGAAGTTGACAACACATAATAATTCTAGTATCCAAGCACCTACAAGGGTGACAAGGGTCATCTAGGAACACATAACACAAGCACAAGGAAATACATCACAATAAAAACATACCTAATCTGAAGGTAAAGAAGAGGCACCCCTAGGACTCATCGACCAACAATTTGTCAGCTTTATAATCTAGATCATTGTATGGGAAAGGGGGATGAGCTTGTAGTGGTTGAATATTTAGGGGGGGATCTTTCAACCCTCCCACAAGAAGGGAAAAGGAAGAAGGCCCAAGAAAGTTTTCTTCCCTCAGATCTTATGGAGCAATGATTAGCAATTTCACAAAAACTGCTGACAAGGTCGGGACCTTGTCCAGAGAGTTAAACATGCACTTCATGGGACTGCCATGTGATATCTCAATGGATGGGAAAGGCAACACTCAATATTCACTACTATTCTCATCGAGTGACTCGAGAGTAGTAAAATGCTCAGGGGAAGCCAAAACTTGTTCTATCACTAGGATGGTACATGCTAACACAAGACCACCCTCTAAAGGAGTTGGACTCCTCTTACACCCCCGATTGCTAGAAGGGACAACCGCCACCTTCTACTTTTTCAAAGGATGTCAACTCACCATAGACAAGGAAAGAGGCACAAAGGAGGAGGATAAAATCACGGTGGACATCATTGAGGTGTTCGGTATGTTCATAGGTTTAGGGAATGGAAAGGGACATGAAGAGAGGTGGCTCAACCAAAGGAGCAATGAAAGCAAGCACCATTTTAGGGTGATTTTCAATCACACTCATATCTCGGGAGGTTGAAGAAAACATAAATTTGATTGAATATAAGAAGAGGGGATGGGAGAGGAGGACACAATAGGCGGCCTTCAAATATGGGTGATCAACTCCCCTTCCTTCCTCTATAGAGTGGAATTCTTAGCTTCCAGAGCCTTCCATCGATGCTTGCGCTCGCATGCAAGGTATTTTTTATGAATATTGGAGCAAGATTCAAGGATCTAAGAAGGGACAAGAGGCTCTTTCTCATCCATATGATTTTCCATCACAACCATCTCTGGTGGATGGATATACTCTTGAAAAAGAGAAGAAGGAAGAGGTGTAGAAATCATAGAGGAATCAGATCTAGTGCCTCAGCAACAAGCCTCTTCCAATTCAATGCTTTAGGAGTAGGAATATTAGGAGGCCATGGAGGTTGAGGCATAAAGGATTCCCTGTGGGGACCTTTCCTTTTACCATAAAGGTAGGGCCAAGATCCAAGAGGCATAGTAGGAAGGTCTGATATCCTAATATTAGCTTTACACCAAGTAGGCACCACCAGACATCTTATGTGGAATCCAAGGATATACATCTAAAAATATTCTTTAGAAAGGGTAGTAGAAGAGGCACCTTAAGGATGGGCATGCCTATCCTTTCACTTTTGAGAAGAGGAGGCAACTTGCTACTACACTGCCAGAGGGGCAACTTTTGGTTGTCCCTTGCCCCCGATTTTATACTTCACATAGTTTTGATAATGTAGGTTCATTCTCAAGGGAAGTGGACTGACTGAGGTGAGACAAAAATGATCATATGAATATCCCCCACAAGAAACCAATGGCTGATATCTAGTGTCATGCACAATGTGTACAACACCTTTGTGGGAGAATTTTAAACTCTTATGAATAATGAAAGTGATCATTGATGAGGTAAAAATAACCTCATCATAATAAAATATGGGAAGTTTAGTTTTTCTAATTCAATCCTAAGCCTGTGCCAATTTATTAAACTTGAGGAGAGGTAATTACTTATTTTTAGGGAAATTATTCTTTCTTTCTTTCTTTTGATCAATTCAGGAAATTGTCCAAAGCAGGTTTAATGGGTTGATTTGAGCATATTTGTAGGGATTATCAGGTCATCATGTGGCTGTTGCAGAAGTTTTAGCCAGCACGTGCCTCAAAGTAAATGTTGTGAACCCACTCCTAGATGCCTGGATGATGCACCAAAGAATCGGTTTTAGTTATTTAAAAAAAATTGTTCAAAACTTTATGGCTCTTCTCGAGCATTCTACATCTTTTAAAGCTTTAAAGACATCAAGTTAGTTTTTAGCTAAGGAATAAATTTTCAATGGCTATCCATGCCATCTTAAATTTAGGACTTAGTTAAAAACTTATTTATAAAACTGTAATTTCATAAGTAGTGAATAAGACAGAGAGGAAGTATCATTATGTTGTTTACATGGTTTTGCAAATCATTGTTGAGATGAGTTATCTGATTTTTGTGTATTGGTAGCTATTGAATTCGAATGATGGTGATTGTATGTAATAAGAGGATTTGAGAATCTGTCATTTATGTGAGTTAAAGATGAAGTAGTAGCCCATGAGCTGGCCACTCTAGCATAGTTAGCCTAGATAGATAAGTATTTTATTGTTAAGTTATTTTCTTTGTTAAAGATAAATTATTGTTCAGTAGGAAATAACAAGTTGTTGAAGAGTCAAGTCAGTTTTTCTGGAGCACCATTTTTTTTAAATTGTATAATTTTTCTTCTGTAGTTTATAATACTCCTTTACTATTTACAAGATGCTTAATTGTTTATTTCCTTACTTTTCTATTTCTGTAATTTTCTAGTTATCTAGTTTATTTGTTTCTATACTTTCTAGTTTAGTAGTACTGCTTTCTAAATTAGTTGTCTTATGCTTTTTAATTTAATATTCCTAGATTTTATTAGAGTAAGATTATTTTTCGAGTTAAGAAGTAATGGATTTAGTTTAGTCTTGATTTCTATAGTTTGAAGAAGAACTGGAAATATAAAACGGGTTTTTCGAATAATCTCCTTTTGCAAACTGCCATGGGCACTGCCTAGTCGACAATTGACATTCAATTATTCTAAATTAGTAGGACCTAAACAACTTATCACATTTTGGAACCGTTGTCGAGGACCTTCTTAAAAAATCTCTTAAAGTGTTATTAGGAGACAGTTTGAATACAAATTTTTATGCCAAAATATCTTAGTTGGCTTTCTTTTCCGCATGGTCCAGAAAAGATGCCCTCAAGGACGTTTTATACCAAACACCCCCCAAAAATACGTACCTATCATACATAGGTAAGCCCAAGGCTCAGACGACCACACTTTTGAAGAATTATTTGAGCCTACTCCACCTGAGCCTTTCCATTACTTCCCTGTCAAGCAAGTGGCAAAACAACCAGTTATCAAAGAAATTGTTTTTGAGTAACATAATCTTTTAAAAATCATGGGAGATTGTAGTGCTGACTCTAACCACAATGAACCTCAGCCTCCTAGAACATTTACCTATCCTATTACGTTAGATGTTGATGATGATACTATCATGAAGAACATTTCTCTAGTTTTCATTCCAACCTTTTGTGGCTTTCCTTCGAAACACCCTGACCAATTTCTCTTTGAATTTAAAGTCTTGTGTAAGACTTATGATTATAAGAACGACAACCAAAAGTTGAAGCTTTTTCTGTCAACTTTGAAGGACTCAGTAATGCATTGGTTCATGGGATTGGGTTCTGGTAGTATAACATCCTAGGAAGAAATGGAGACTATTTTCTTGCACAAATACCAGAGTTAATGTAGGGTAAGTGATTGTAAGGAGGGGTTGTTTAAGCTAAGGAAAAATGAGGACAAAATCTTGGAGGATTATCTCGATAGGTTCCTTTTCCTCTCCAAAATATGTGGAGAAACAACCATTAGTGTGGAGATTCTCAAACCAATATTTCTTAAAGGTCTTGATAATGACGCTCGATGAAACATTGAATTAATGGGAAAAGGTGACCTATGGGTATGTGCAGGATCATGATGGGCCAAAAAGTGGTGATATGTAAGTGATATGATCCCATGTGGCTGACAACATTTTTTTTACCCAAAATTGATGAAACGAAAAGGGTTTTTAAAAGAGATTCTAATCTTTCCACCATATAAATTATGATTTATTTTGAATTTAATGAATAATTATTATTCATTTTCTATTTTAATTACTAGTAAAGTCCTGATTGATAAGCTGATTGAAAAAATCTATAGCTTTCAAACGGTATCAATTTTTTTGAATACAAAACATGTGTCACATTTTTTGCTTCACATACTATAGGATTAAGAAAAAAAAATGAATTTCATGAATTTTTGACCAAGTTAATGTGGTTAGACGTACGCATTTTTATATTTTTAAAAAGTTTTAATACAAAATTCATAATTAATTATTTACTTGGAAAAAAATTACAATAAAATATGCATCACATCAGGACATGAGTCCTCTACTTATATCTAAAGTATTAAAACAAAATATTATCATTTTATTGTGGTTAGGGTGGTCAGACAGACACCTACTTATTTTTCCTCTAAAATATAAGTACTACTGCATTGAAATTTTAAATTTTCACTGAATAGATTTATTTATTTTCTAAATAAACCTAGTTGTTTAGAAATTATATTCAATTTGCTACAAATTCTATTCATACATATTTTTAAAATAATATAGATAACTTATTCAATTTTTTTACATCAAGTTTCCTAACTCTGATTTTTTTGAGTTTTATTGCCACTTAAGGGCCTATTTTTCCCATGATGATCCTACACATACCCGTATCTCAATTAACTCTTGAAGAAATATGTGATTTTTGTCAAAATTTCTCCCATACTAGGGGAGGAATCTAAAAAATAATCTTTTTAAAGGGTCTAATGAGATAGGTAAGCTCTGCAAAGAGATAGAAAATCTTAAAATGGATATTCTCATGTAGTTGCATACCACCCTAGATGGTATAGAAGCTAAAACCTGCAACACTAAGACCTTGTCAATTTATTGTACAAGGTGTCGGAATAAACACCTATTGCATGAGTGTCCTTTGGATAAAGTCAATGTTTGTCAGTTATGTCAGAAAAATCATCCTACAAACCAGTGCGAGTGTTTTTCAGATATTAAGAATACTAAGAAGAAAAATATTTAGGTTGAAGAAGAAATACATGCTTTAAACCAACATCAAGGAGGTAATTTCCCTTATGGACAAAATCCTAATTCTACATGGAGACCACAAAATAACTGGGCTCATAATCAATGGAATCCATCTTGGAATCAGTCACCTCCACATCAACCAAAATGGGGAACTCCTTATTGGGGATCACCTGAGTGGAAAAACCACACATGGGGCAATCAACAATGGCCAAATCAACTCCAACAATAATGGTACCAATAACATGTAGTACCTGAATGGAATCGGGCACAAAATCAGTTCTATACTGAACCAACGAGGAATCAACAACATAACTTGTTACCTCCAGCACAAAACCCTCCTCAAAATGAGCAAGTAAAACAACCTCAACTTCCAACACAACCGCTTCCTAATCCTAAAAATAATTGCCAAAATATGCCACTCTATTCTATCGAACATGAAAATGTTACTCAGCTTAATGTGATACACTTTGGAAATGTACAGTTGTTTTCTGGTTGATCACTTCAACCACTAACCATTGAAGAAATAGTGGAGAAAATTGAGCCCAAAAGTACAATAAGAAACACATCGTCTAAGCAGGATATTACTCCTCAACACGAAGAGCCTTTTTCAGTGGTAGGGGTTGTTGACTTGTCTCAGAGGGAGGAGGGTCAATTTTTGAGTTAACATAAGAAGGATCCTATTCCAAGAAAGAAAAGGATGGCACCATATCCAGAATGTTTAAAGTCCATAACTCTGGAAGATACTCTAGAAGTATCTTTGGCTATGGAAACTACATTAATTCATGAGATTAAGCAGTTGTAAATTGAATTCCCTTTATTGCAAGCAATAAAAGAAATCCCTGAATTAAACTAGTTAATCAAATAATTATGTATCAAAACACCAGGGAGGAAGCCAAAAATGATAAATACCATTCATATTGATGGTTATTTAGCTGATTTTTTGTTTGGAAAGACTATTTAGATGATACTGGAAGTCTAATTATAATTGTTATAGTCAATGAGGTAACAATACCAAATGCACTAGTGGATCTAGGAGCAACTATTAACGTGATTACAGTGGATGTAATGGAAAAACTAGGTTTAAATGATTTAAGTCCTACAACAATAGTCTTACAAATGGAAAATTAGTCTATAGCCATCCCAAAGGGTGTCATTAAAAATGTCCTCATCAAAGTTGATGGATGGGATTATCCATTCGACCTCCAGGTGATTCAATCATTTACACCTAAGGATAGCTATCATATAATTCTTGGAAGACCTTGGCTGGCCACGATTGCTTCTAAGATTGATTGTAAGGAAGGGGGAATGACCATTTTTCAAGGCCAAGATAGCAAACGCTTGTTCTTATATCATCTTGCTAAGCCTACTAAGCATGAAAAAGTCTAGATTGATGAACTTGATGAATCGAATGGTTCAGACAGTTTAGCCTCCCTAGCCATGGTGGTAATTAATCAACATAGGGAAGAACTAGAAGAAGAGTTAGTAAATGAGATAGCACACCTTTCTATAACCCCGAATAAGGAAGAAATGATGGATGCTCCAAGGATTTTTGGGCAGCCAATTGATATAAGTTGAATGGAGCACAATTATGCTACAATGGGAATGTCGTGTCCCTTAGCAAATATGATTCCCAGAACAAATAATTTACATGAGGATATCACAAGGTTTCACCAACTTGTACCTCATAGTTATCCGCTTAATACATTGTTGCGACCTATGTATACTATAACCGCGGTTCATCCTGGAACAAAATCGATAATGCTATTACTAGGGAAAACCTTGAATATCAATAGTTGGTTGACTAAAACTCGGGAGGCTAAGTTTTTTAATATGTTGGTACAAAGATCCAAAGCTTTTTCTTGGGATTATATGGACATAAGGGGAATTCACCCAAGTTTTTGTACTCATCACATTTACACTGATATCAATATAAGGCTTGTTCACCAACTGCAAAGGAGATTCAATCCTGCATTAAAGGATTTTGTCAAAATTGAGATTGAGAAAATCCTTCGTGCTGGATTTATTTATCCAATATCTGATATTAAATGGGTATCACCTATGGTGGTAGTCCCAAAGAAAAGTGGGAAGTGGAGAATCTGTGTAGATTATCGAGAACTCAATAAAGCCACTTACAGTGATTATTTTCCCTTACCATTCATTTATCAAGTCCTAGACAACTTGGCTGGGAGGAAGTATTTCTCCTTTCTTGAAAGATTTAGTGGTTGTAATCAGATATAGGTTGCTCTAGAAGACCAAGAAAAATCCATGTTTACCTACCCTTGGGGCACATTTGCATATAGAGTGCTTCCTTTTGGACTATCCAATTCTCCAACAACCTTCGAGAGACCTGTTCTTGCTATATTTTCTGCTCTCATTAATGAATGTGTTGAGGTTTATATGGACAATTTTACAATCTATGGGCCAAACTATGATGAAGCTGTTCAGAACATAGATTGAGTTCTGCAAGTTTATGAGGAAAATAGACTATCCCTTAGAAATGAGAAATTATTATTAATGGTGGAGCAAGGAATAGTCTTGGGTGATCATATTTCCTTAAAAGGAATAAAGTTCGACCCTAAGAAAATTGAAGTCATCCAACAGCTGACAATCCCTTAACCTCAGACATATGTAAGAAGTTTTGTTGGACATGCTAGTTACTACAGAAGGTTCATAGAATGCTTTAGTAAAATTGTAGCTCCTATGTTCTCTCTTTTACAAAAAGAAATAGGGTTTTTTCGACATATGAGTGTCAACAAACATTGGAATCAATCAAAGAAAAACTTGTCTCTACTCCTAATCTGAGATGGCCAAATAGGAGCATTCCCTTTCATATCTATGCTGATGCTTCTGACGCTGCCATTGGTGTAGTTCTGGGATAAGAAGATGAGAACGAGGTGAAGTATGCTATTTATTTTATCAGCAAAAATCTTACTTTGGTAGAAAAATAATTCCTTGCTATTCTTCATGCTATCAAGAAATTTCAGCATTATATTATGGGGTATAAGATCATAGTTTACACAAATCACTCAGCTGTGAAGTAACTAATGAAAAAACCTGTGGTTAATGGTCGAATCATGAGATGGTTATTGATCATTTAGGATTTTAATGCCACGATTCTTGATAAACGAGGGAAATACAATGTGGTAACTAATTTTATGTCACGAATGAAACATGAAGAAGATGAAATTACTCCTATTCAGGATGATTTTCTAGATGAAAATATATTTACAGTTTTTGTTAAATCACCTTGGTTTGCAGATATCGCTAACTATTTAGTTGGATCTGAGATACCTCCTAGATTCATGTCTAAGAAAAAGAAGCAGCTAATCAGGGAAAGTGCCCCATTCAAGTGGATTCATGGAATGTTATTTTTTTGTGGTCTTGACATGATTTTGAGGAGATATGTAAGAGCTGATGAAACCTACAACATTTTAAGGGCCTGTTACGATGACCCGTCGGGAGGACATTACTCTGCAAAGAGAACTTCCCACAAAGTCCTAGGTGCCATATACTATTGGCCCTTAATGCACAAAGACACTAAGAACTATGTGCATCATTGTGATGAATATCAGAGGGTGGGAAGACCAATTGCTTCTTTAGAAATGACGTTGTTGCCTCAGGTAGTCCTGAAACCATTTGAAAAATAGGGTTTAGATTTCATCGGACCCATAGATCCTTCCTCTCAAGGGAAAGAGTATATACTAGTTTGCACTAACTACCTGACAAAATGGGCTGAAGTCCAAGCCTTATGAATAGCTAGGGAAGAGCAGATTGTAGTCTTCCTTTATAATAAAGTCTTCCTTAAATTTGGAGCCCCTCAAACTATTGTAACTGATCAAGGACCCCAATTCATGTCTCTAGTGCTTTTCGCATTTACCAATAATTTTTAGGTAAGCCACAGAAAGTCATCTCCTTGCCACCCTCAAGCGAATGACCAAGTAGAAGTAACTAATAAAGAACTATAAAATATTCTAACAAAAATAGTCTCTTTTGGAAGAAAAGACTAGGCCGGGAAGCTCCCTAAAGCCGTATGGGCTTACAACACAACCTGGAAATCTACAACTGGCTTTAGCTCTTATGAGCTCATTTTTGGGAAGAAGCCTCTTCTTCCCATTGAATTTGAGTTACAAACTCTACAAACGGCTATGGAATTAGGTCTAGATTTAAAAAGAGCCCAAATCAAATGAGTTCCGCAACTAAGTGAATTAGATGAGCTTTGTTTAGATTTCATCCATCAAACTGAACTAATTCAACATCAACAGAAGGTATGGTACGATAAACATATTAAGGAAAAGAAGTTCCACAATGGGGATTGGGCCTTGTTATTTTATTCTAGATACAAAGACCAGAAGGGAAAGCTCAGGACTCACTGGTTGGGACCTTATGAGATCGAGGAAGTCTTTTTGAGTAGAACTATGTGATTAAAGCCAATCGATGGTGACATGTGAACTTTATTGGTTAATGGTCATCACTTACGTGTCTACCATAAGCCAGTGAATAGGGAAGACTTTACAAGAATGGTCAAAATGCAAGGTGAGGTCCAATGTGTTGACTCTGCCATGATAGAGTCTATCCAATAAAAGCGTTAGGCTGTTGTTTTGGTAAAAAATAAAAATAATAAAAAAAAAAAAATGGACATGTATGCTGAGATATTTTCCTTCATTTAATATTTTGTCATTTTTGGACTTAGCTAAATATTTTTCATATTTTTCAAGGACTTCTTAAAAAGCAGAAAATAACTTCCGGAGCACCCTCCAAAGATGGTCTAGAACGTTGTGATGACGATGATCCGAAACTTGACGTTTTCAAAGCCTGATGCTCCAAAACTTGTATAGAGCTTATCATGTCAAGGAGGCATTCTGCACTAAGGTTCAATGTCATGAAAATTCTTTTCCATTTCACTCTGGAACCTTTCATTTCATTGCTGCTCCGACTACATCTTTCAGCGATGCTCCAAAACCTTTCATTCTGTTGCTGCTCCAGCTACATCTTTCAGCGATGCTTTGGAACCTTTCATTTTGTTGCTTCTCTGGTTGCATCTTTCAGCGATGCTCTCGAACCCTTCATTTCATTTTTGCTTTTGCTGCATCTTCCAGTGATGCTCTGGAACCTTCATTTCATTCTTGCTCCAGTTGCATCTTTTAGCGATGCTCCAAAACCTTCATTTCATTATTTTTTCAGTCGCATCACACACCCATGCTCCGGAACTTATGCACTCATTTCGAGCACGCTAACCAAAATACATGCTCGAGAACTCATTCATTTATCTTCCGCCACCTTTTTCTAAATTTTAAATTTTCATGATTCTTCCACCAGAATATCCAATACATCTATCTTTCTATTTTTTCATTAGTTATAGGTAAGCCACTTAACTCCATTCTCTTCATTGACAGCTTCGTGCCCCATAGAATTTTGCACAATATCATAATAATTCTGCCATCATTTCAACCAATGCCTTCACATCATCCTATCAAATCTGTGAGGATTAAGATCTTCAAACGATCATGAAACGAGGGTAATTATTAATTTTCACTTTAAATAGGTAGTTATTTTCAAATAAAGAATAATTAATTGGCACAAACCTCACTTCCAATTTAGTAATTCATGCCACATGGAAATGAATCAGTTGTATGACAAAGCCTTTCACAAACCTCCATGCAAATTGGAAATCATTGAAGCTTAAGATGCAAATAAAAAAAATAAGTAATTTCAGAGGCAATATTTTCAAAAGGAACCTACGTGGGAGATTTGTGCTAGAATTTAATTTATTGCAGTGTATGCAATCTAGAAATGGGGGGTGGAAAAAGAAAGGCAGAGCCAGATTCAGCGAAAAAAATATTGGCATTGAGTAATATCTCCAGATTGTTCGAGGAAGCAGGGTGGTTAAACTTCATCAGGAAATTTGAAGGCCATAATGAAAAGATGGTAAGATCCTTTGCAGAGAACTACATAGATGGCAAGGTGGTACTTCAAGGAAAGTGTTTCAAGGTAAGCTCTAAAATTATTTATCGCTTATCTAGGTTAGAGAATGCAGGAATAAATATAAAAGAAACCTCTCAAGTAACGTACCAAAAATTAGCTAAATTATTTGGTAGAGAGGGAGACCCATATCCAATGGTAGTAATAAGTACCAGGGGAGAAAATAAGGGATTCTAGGGAACTTCCATATTAGAACCTTGGGGTATTATCGTTGCATGGATTATAAAGTACTTTACTTGTGAAGGTAAGCTAACCACAGTTGTAGGGCCTACCTTTCGTATGTTGACCCATTTACATCACAGAAAGGAGGAACCAACTCTTAGGGTTAATATACTTGAATTCTTGTTTGATTCCTTAAAAAATTCTATGGAGAGGTACAGAATAGGGTCTGGGCCTTCAAAACACTATGGGTTAATTCAGCTAATTTGCAAGTATCACTTTTGTAAGAAATCTGAGGGGAAATGGGGGAAATTTTTAGAAAAAATGGAGAAGCCTTCAGTTCCAAGAACCATAGAATTAGGGGAACCATCCCAAAAGGCTATTCCATCATCCGAAGCAACTTTTTCTAAGGGCTCTCTAGCTCTAGAAGCTCTTAATCCCACCACTGTTGGTGAGGATTTCCCTTCCTTTGCGGTGATAAATTCCAAAGCCCTGACCTGCAAGAATTGGTTGATATTGTTTATTCTGAGACAAGTGAACCAAGGAAAAGGAGAACAAGGAAAAATCAAACACCTATCATTTTATAGGAATCACCTCCACTCAGAAGGAGTAAGCGGTTGGCTTTTGAATTCTTAGAAACCCCAATACAGGGTAAGGAGGGAAGTTCACAAAAGAAAAAGCCTAAGTGGTCACAAGAGCCCATAGAAATTTCATAGCAAGCCAGTGAATATGAGACACCCCTAAATAGAGAGGATTCAGGTGAAGTATTTCCTTTCCATTCTGCACTTATAGAGGAAATTTTCAATGATGAAACTCAGATCAGAGAACCTGAAGGGGATTGTAGTATGCCAGAAAAATTTTCACTCATTGTAGATAAAATAGTTGAAACAGTTAAAACGAGTTGTGCTAGTGCTGAATTAGAAAAGTATAAACTAGAAATTGATGATTTATAGAGGCAATTGTCTAAAAATAATGAATTTATAGAATTGCAGAAAGAGGAGTTGGTTCTACAAACTTCTTTAATAAATAAAAGGGATTAGGAAATAAGAGACTTGAAGCTACAATTGTAGGAAAAAGACTCAAAAATCTATAAGTTGCAGAAACAAGTGCAAGAGCAGTACGAAAAGCATAAAAGTTATAGTGAGAACATTGCACAAAAAGATGTAGAAACGGGAAAAAGAAAATAATATTTTGTGCTCATGCTCTTAGCTTTCAAGGAGGACAAGAAAATAAAGACTGATGAGTTGAACATTTTTATCAGCAGAGTAGTTGAACTAGAAAAGGATCTGAAGGAATGCACTATGAGACCCCAAACTGAGTCCAAAGCAATTCAAACTAAACCAGTTATAACTGATTGGTTCCAGGTCAACATTCCACCTCTGCTAACAAAATGGATGGAACAATGTTACTTCCTCAGAAATGTCCAAACTAAAAATCATAGGCTGAAGAAAGAACTGGGGCCCCTAAAGGAGTCATTTCACAAAGCCTACTAAGGAAAGCAAGATGTCTGCCAACTTATGGACTGTTTGTTGAATTGTAGAAGGCCATCGAGAATTTACTCAATGTTTTTGAATGAACAATGGCTGAGATGGAAACTGTTCAAGATCTATAATGATCAACCTTATGAGCCTAATGACAAAGAGTTTGTAAGAATATTTGTAGAATCAACTCCTAAAGATTAGGATTTAATTTGTGAATTCTTTTTGCATGATTTGTTATTGGAAAATCATACGGATTTCTTTATTAATTTGTTTGTTGGAGAATTAGAATTGAGGGAATTTCTCTCAACAATGAGAAATAAAATTCACTAGCAAGATCAAACAAAAGAATTTACATTGGCAGAAAAAACAGTGGGTCTCCAGATCAGGTCCCCAAATTGAAGGCCTGATGGGTTCAAAGCTACATTTTTGTCTCTTCTTGTTAATGAAAAGATGAAAGAAAGGTATGATAATAGCCTTAAGATGTTTTATGATAATTTCATAGCAAATTGATAGAAATTAATTTGAAAATCATGGCATGCATGTGAGGAAAGGTTCACCCCTCTTCCAGCTTATTTAAAGAAAAGAGAAGTTATTTATCCTCTAAACATCATATGGTCATTCAGAAGGGTTGATGCTCTAATTAAAATCTTGAAAACAATGAGAACAAGATGGATAGGAATGATATATAGTGCCCCCTTGCTACTTAATCCACCCCCGACTTTTAATATTTCCACAGATCAGAATGATACTCTTTAATGAGTGGAGAGAGAGTGTGATGTTCCATAGAGGGTTCATTCATAACCCTGAAACTTTGAATGCATCATCCAGGGAAACACATGATCTTAGTAGTCTTTATGAAGAATGGAATAGAACTCAAGGGTTTAAATTTGGAGAAGGAGGACCTGCCAGAAATTAGGTAGGGGAGGAAATGATGAGGTAAAAATAACCTCATCATAGTAAAATTAGGGTAGCTTACTTTTTCTAATTCAATCCTAAGCCTGTGCCAATTTATTAAGCTTTAGGAGAAGTAATTACTTATTTTTACGGAAATTATGCTTTCTTTCTTTCTTTTGATCAATTGAGGAAATTGTCCAAAGCAGGTTTAATGGGTTGATTTGAGCATTTTTGTAGGGATTATCAGGTCATCATGGGAATGTTGCAGAAGTTTTAGCCAGCACGTGCCTCAAAGTAAATGTTGCAAACCCACTCCTAGATGCCTGGATGATGCACGGAAGATTCAGTTTCAGTTATTTAAAATTTTGTTGTTCAAAACTTTATGGCTCTTCTCGAGCCTTCTACATGTTTTAAAGCATTAAAGACATCAAATTTTTTTTTAGTTAAGGAAGAATTTTTCAATGGCTATCCATGCCATCTTCAATTTAGGATTTATTTAAAAATTTATCTATAAAACTGTAATTTCATAAGTAGTGAATAAGATGGGGAGGAAGTATCATTATGCTATTTACATGGTTTTGCAAATCACAGTTGAGATGAGTTATCTAATTTTTGTGTATTGGTAAGTGTTGAATTTGAATGATGGTGACTATATGTAATAAGAGGATTTGAGAATTTGTAGTTTATGTGAGTTAAAGACGAAGTAGTAGCCCGCGAGCTGGCCACTCGAGGAGAGTTAGCCTAGATAGATAAGTATTTTATTGTTAAGTTATTTTCTTGTTAAAGATAAATTGTTGTTCAGTAGGAAATAACTAGTTGTTGAAGAGTCAAGTTAGTTGTTCCAGAGAACCATTTTTTTTAAATTATATAATTTTTATTTTGTAGTTTATAATACTCCACTATTTACAAGATGCTTAATTGTTTATTTCCTTACTTTTTTGTTTCTATAATTTACCAATTATTTAGTTTACTTTTATCTATGGTTTCTGAATTAGTTGTCTTATTCTTTTTAATTTAATATTCCTGGATTTTCTTAGAGTAAGATTATTTTTGAGTAAATAAGTAGTGGCTTTAGTTTAGTCTTTATTTTTGTAGTTTGAAGAAGAACTAAAAGTATAAAATGGGTTTTTCGAATAATCTCCTTTTGTAAATTGTCGTGGACACTGCCTGGTGGAAAATTAACATTCAATTATTCTAAAGTAGTAGGACCTAATGACAACCTATCAATTATATTCATGGAAGCTATCCATAATATTCCTAGCATCACCTTGAACAAATAAGAATCTGGAATAACATCAATGTTTGATTCCATAGCCCTAGGTCCAACTAGGAAAAAAAGAATTATTGAACCATACGACTTGAGAGAGAGTTCATCATGCATATGAATGGTAGACTTCATTTCTTCATACCCCTCTCTCTGCATTGAATTTAACCACAATGTCTCCTCTATAATTAAATTCATTCAGCTCACAGGGTCAACCAGGACCCGTTATGACAATGTTTCAATTGAGGCGATCAGGAATGTGGAGGGGAGAGAGTTTGTTATTCAAGGGAATTTCTTGGAAGGGGAATGTTGTATCTTGTGAACTAGTTGCAGGTTGTGGGGAAGGAGTAATTGTGACTATCCTAACATATGCCGAGGGCTAAGGAGAAGAATTAGAGGGGTCAATAAATAATTTTGTAGAATGAGAAAAAAATGGGTCCACATAGATCTGTAAATTACTATTGGCCTTTGTCATTTATTTATTCACATTGTTTTTTGCTCCATTGAGATAAATGGTATCATCATCGATGTGATCCTATATCTCATGATGCAAGAACATATAACATTTGGTATGAAGGCCATTAACCCAATGGTACTAATAGAAACAATTCACATCATACCACTCAAGATAAGGCTTCTTGAGAGGTCGAAGGTTTTCCAAGGTTATGATCTTATCCTTTAACAACTTTTGCAAGATGGAAGATTAAGATTTCACCGAATTTGTAAACCTTATGTTGTGTTTGAGGCTATTATCATTTGTTGTGGTGACTACATTCACAATAGCTTTAGTTTTTCTTGAGATATATACAATAGATTTTCCTTTTGAATAGGATCATGAGGAGGATCCCTTAAATTGAACTACCATTTGTTGATATTATCGTAATGTGGCACACATATCATGTGAAAAAGAAGGGTATTTCATTAGGGAAATTTTTGCTTGCCAAGCTCTTTGTACGTTAACTATGAACACATTTTTCACATCAGAGTTAGACAATGGGTACGAAAATTTTGAAAATAGAGCTTGGAATCATGCTTTGAAATTAGTTATCTTCTCGCCATCCACCTAATTACATCGGATGCCATTCAAGAAGGTGATCTTCAAATTGATGATATCTTGGAACTATCAAAAAAATTTATTTAAAATTTGATGAAATGAAAATATAGAATTATCAGGCAAAGAACTATACAACTTGAGTCTAGTATCCTTGAAAGATCAAGAAAATAATTTTTCCATCAAAGCATTGTGATGGAAAAAATCTGTACACATGGCTTGAAAGGTTAACACATGTTTTTATGAATCCCCTTTACCACCATTCTTCTCAAACTTGGGAATCTCCATTCCTTGTGG
Organism: Sequoiadendron giganteum; assembly: GCA_007115665.2. Lineage (NCBI taxonomy): Eukaryota > Viridiplantae > Streptophyta > Pinopsida > Cupressales > Cupressaceae > Sequoiadendron > Sequoiadendron giganteum. The sequence continues at coordinate 345,801,627 of CM021100.1, forward strand.
GAAGTGAGTACTCAATATTTCTACCAATAATGGGCTATGTCAGAAGAAAGGTTGAAAGATAGGCTAGGCAAAGGATTGAGAAAGGCTTTCCAATTGGTTTTGCATTCAACCCATTTTATGAAAAATGAAATTCCAAACCAAGTCAAAGGATGATAAATGCCAAATGGAGCCTCTAGAACCACCACGACTAGATCCACCTTTAAATTCATCCTTGTCACCACCTTCAAAGCCACCAAAACTAGTAGGTCCTCCACGAGAGCTACCTCCATTAAATCCACCTCAACCAATACCAACTTTTCTATGAACGCCACTGCCTGAGGCAATAAGAAAGGTAAAACTAAACCTAAGGGGTATTCTGCAAACCTTAAGAGTGTTGGGACTTTGAGATGAAAAAGAAACACTAATCGAGAGCCCTATTTCAGCCATGCACATGGGTGTGGTGGGAATTGAAACACCTATTTTTCCTCCATAGGCATCAAACACTTTCCCTTGGGTGGTACCCGATCTAGGCCTATATAAAGGGATATAAGCTTTAGTTAGATTAGAAATTCCATGTAAGAAATCTATGCCTATCCAATTATTCCCTAAAAAATTTATCACCTTGCTAGTATGCCTAGTGTCTCTTTCCATGCTCGACACTTTATCTAAATGATTTACAAGGTCTAATAATCTATTATATAATGAAAAAATGTTTTCCACATGAGTATGCACATCATCATCCTCATCCATTAATGAATCCATAGGGGATGCTAGAGGGGTAGGCACATGAGTGGTCTCTTCCATAAAACCCATCTCGATAGCATAACTTCAAGGAAAACCAGTGGAAAAACTAGAGGTGAAGCTAGAAGTGACCTTGATAGGTGTTGTAAGATTCTCCTAACAATGCACATAGATTTATGGATTGGGTTGTGATGCTAACAAAAATTCACAACACTCAAAGTTACAAAAACCACTAGCTCTAGGGGAAAAGTCTCAACATAGGTGAATGGGTAAATGTTGTTCACGTCGGGTTCACCAAAAATGTTAGAGAGGGGGACCAACCACACCAATGCTCCAAGTCACTAAGAGCTAATAGTCAATTTTTTTCATAACTTAACTCACTCTAATGAGTGTTCTGGGATGAGGATCAAGAATGAAGAGAAGTATCGAGTGCTTTTATCACTCTATAGACCCAAAAATCCAATTGGGGCTAGACGATCTAGTTTGTAGAATCCAAACTGCACCTTAGACAACTCTCTATCTTAGGATGGCAATGTAAGTCTAAGATGAAAGTGTTGTGCATTGGTTTCTCTCTAGCGCACTAGCATATGTACAAATAAAAAATGTAAATTATAGTAGCAAGTGCGAAAAACCTAGTAAATAGCCTAGCTAACTAGTTTTAACGAAAAAAATAGAATGATAAAGTATGGAAAGTAAGCATGGAAATGATAAAGTAAGTAGATAAAAATGAGGGTGAAAAATATCAACTCACTAAATTATTAGTACACCATTGAGCTCCATGCAAATTTAAACCTACACATAAGCAAGAAGGGAAAATTCTTGGGGCTATATAGGGGTTTCCCTGAGTCAAACCCCCACTTTGGTTTTTCCACCTCCACAGGAAACCAGAAAAGCATCATAGTAGACAGTATGATAAAGGAGATAAAAGATAAAATATACTCTATCAAATCACAATGTGAAGGTAAATTGATGCTATACAACCTCCACCCAAAGGCAGTCAAGGCCAGTGAAGGGAGAACGCAAAATAACAAACTTTGAAATGTCACCATAGCGATAACTATGATGAAGGGAGGTGTTACAAAAAATCAATATCACAACTTCTATGGTAGAGTAACACATGCAAGGATGAAGTTGGCAGAGTAACTAGTTGTTGTAGTGCTCAATGGAGTGCTAGAAGTTTAAGAGATTGAATGAGAATTGCTTGATAGATTGAATGAATATGAAGAAGATGAAGCGAATGTGAAATGAATTTATTTGAAGGCCAAAATGAACCATTTTCAGGTCAGTTGGTCACACAAAGACATTAAAAACTATCCCCAATGGGGACTATAATTTCCTTGAAGATTCACATGAAGGAATCTGTTAGGGATGACAGTGTGCCATGTAGATTTCCATGTGCTACACTCATGTCCTTATTGAAAATTCCCCTACCAATGCACAAAACACATGCCAAGTGGATGCATTTTAGTTATATACAAAGGGTGAATTTACACAAGGGGTGAAAATTTTCTCCTACACAGATGTTTCTTAAATAATTTTTTTTCCAATCTTTTAGATTTTATTTTAAAACTGTATGTTTAAATGTAAGCCTAAACATAGTGGAACATCTTACCTTGATATTCCACCAATCTTCCAAGAACCCTCTAAGGTGAGGATGATGAGTCCAAACTAATTCAAACTTAAAAGGGTGATTAGATTGAGAAGGAGAGTTCCATTTGAGGTGAAAAGGAGTATGAACTGATCCCACCCTAAGAAGAGAGGATAAGAAAAATTAAGAAGAGATATACCAATTAGAGTAAATCAAGGAATGGTCCAGTCTAACTTGAATCATATTATCTCTCAATATTTTTTTGGACCAAGTGAAAAGGCTTTGTTTGAGCTCAAGGTCTAAAAGTTCTCCTAATAAAAGGAAGATATTAAGATCCAACACACTATTAGACAAATGAAGATTGTCTGTTAACTTCTCGAAGAGAAAGAGGGGGTTGTTAAAGAGACCAAACAATATCCAATGACTCTAAAGGAACGATCTTTGACAACCCAATAGACTACTCCATGTCCTCTTATAGGGATTAAATATTTTAGAGCAGAAACATTAGCCAAAAACCAATCTTAAAGACCAATACACTCAGAAAAGTGAACATTGAGGTAGTTTTTATCCATTAAAATCATAGAGAAATTACATAAGGGTGTCCAAATGGTGACAAGAAAAATAGAATCTCCATCCATATGAATAGCCAAATAAAGAGTGGTAGGCCATATGTACTTACTTAATTTATCAAGTTCAAAAAAACTCATTTTGGTTTGTTGAATAAGAAAAATGTCAAGTTCAAATTATTTGATAAGATCCTTGACATTATGTTTCTTCTCAAGAATATTAAGCCCTCTTACATTCCATAAAAGTGTAGAAACAAAAAAAGTAGACTTTTCCTTGCTTGCTTGAATAACCGACCTTAAAGTTCAACTAATGATTTCTTGGAGTGGTGTCGTAATGTGATGTAAAAATTTAGACTATTCTAGGACCTTTATTTAATGAAAACATGCCTTATTTTTTTCTTTGTGTGTAGTAAAGTGTTGTAACACAATTTCATGCTTTTCTAAGACTTATTTGCTTAATTAAGCCTAAAGGGCCCCTTTTCAATAAAAATATACATAGTGTTTACCCTTTTTAGGTGTTGTAAAGTGTTTCAAAGAACTTTCACATTTATCTAGGTGGTCTTAATTCATTGTGGTTAATTGGAGTTATTAACCTCATTTATAGGCCTTAAATATTGAAAATGCCCAAGGATCTTTCTCGACAATCATAAGTTAAATATAAAATCATTTCATTGGGAAAAATTCAGTCTTGGTAATTTGAGTTAGGACCCATTCACCCTTAATGGAAAATGGGTCATCCCTTAAAAGGACCCCCCTTTCTCAATTGATCTAGAATGGGTTTTTTTCCTTCTTTCAGCTCCCCAAAGCTTGGTGCTGGAAACTTAGACAAGACCCATCTACCTTTGGTGGCGAATGGGTCCTCCTTAATGAGACCATAATTTTTGAATTTCATTTCGGTAGGAATTTAATTATCGTTCTTTCCATATCTGGTGTCGGCCTTAATTATTTTAATTTTGAAGTTAATCTCCTAATTTAGTATAAATAAGGGGTTAATTCACTTTCTTTCATCCTAAGACTTTAAAGCATTCAAGAATTCAAGTGATAAATAATTGTAGAGCATTCCAAAGGAATTCAAAAGGCATTTCAAGGCTGATTTGAAGTGTTTATTATGGAAATTCAAGATCGTATCATCATTTTAAATGGTTTGATGCATGCATTCATGTTGTTGAGGTAAAGATGTAGATGTAGCATTGGAGATCTACTTGAAACTATTTTTTACATCAGTCTCAAGGATCATATATCTACATTCTTCATGGAAACTACATGATGGTTTGTAGATTTGCTTCACAAGACATAATCCAAGGTGATACCATTTACATTATTTCATGTCCATGCTTCATTTTCTTCATTTTACCATTTTTTTTTATTACCTACAAAGGTTTTGACTGAGGAAAACCTCCATTCACTAAAAAATCAGCAATTTTTCCACCCTTCAATGTGTGATTCTAGCTTTTATAGGTTGAGGATCAAGTCGAGAAAGATTTAGAGAAAATTTGCTAAAGATGTAAAGATGCAAAATTTGTCCTTCAAAGTGGAAGATCATAGAAAGAGCTCTACAAAATTGCATACAAGATTCCAAAACTTGATAACAAAGATTTTGAGAGTGTAGACATCAAGGTACATGATCTTGAAATAAGTTTTCTAAAACCCTAAAAGGACCCATTCCCAACTGAAGGCGAATGAATCCCCCATAGCTCAAAAACAACAACTTTCTACCTATGTACATAGCGTTTTATGCTCTTGAAACATACCCCATAGTTGCTATAAAAATTAGGTTGCATTTTTGGTTGTTATTAGCATCCTATTTTGCACATAATTGAGTGAAACACCTATTAGAAATATAGTGATTCATCATTCCTATTTTGGTGAATCCATTTTCTAGTGATTCATTTTTGATGAACCTAACATTTTGAACATTGCAATTTATTTATTGTTAGAGTCTTTTATTTCATCTTAAGTTAAATGTTTCATTTATTTACAACATCATTTACTTTTTCTTTTTTTGCATTGAAATCTTGTATATCATATAGGGTTTAGATTTGTATTGTTTACCACTTCTTAAATTTGAAATTTACAAATACAATTCAATCATTTTTCATTTCATTTAGATATCATTAAATTGGATTTTAAAATCAAAACAAAATTTTATTTCAAACTAGAACTTGCATTTCATCTTTTCATTGCATTTTTATATTTAATTTTTAGAAAATCTGAAGCTACATTTCACTACCTACAACATGGAACTAAAAGATATACCTAAGAACATGCAAATCATTAAGAAAACAATTTAAAAATACCTAACTAGGACTCATTCACCTTTACTAGAGAATAGGTCCCTGATCAGGTCTAATCTATACCTTTTGGAATTTGAAAAGACATCAAAATTAACTTTGAATTCCATAAAAAAATCCCAAAAAGACCTAACTACGACCCATTCACCCTTATAGGTGAATGACTCCCTATTAGCTATAGATATGCATTTTTAGAACATTACAATCTTAGTTTTTAGCTTTTGTTTGTTGCTATTATCTTCTTTTTTTAGTTTCTTGATTTGTTGTTTCATTAAATTCATTACATTTAGCTTAAATTGCTTCATATAGTGCATTACCAAAATTCAAAATTTTCATTTACAATATTTTTTTTTTAGTTTATTGCATTGCCTTGTTTAGAATATGAAAACTACATAGTTTAATTTTTCATGTTAGCATGTTTTCTTTTCAAGAAGTCAGTGTCCAAAGATTATCAAATGGCTTGTATGATTCTATTTTCTTGACTCATGAGAATAGTCTAGGATATAAAATTAAAACCTTTGATAAGCATGTGGGATATCCTCCTAGCATCTATCAGATTTGTAAGAATATCATAACACAAGAGGATGCAAGTGTCAATAATGATAAAAATCATAATTTTTCTTGTCTCGATACATCTCCTATTAGTGATGAAGGTATTTTGGTGAAAGAAGATACAATCATTGAGAGTCTTGATTTTTCCTCTCCTCCTCCCCCCTTGGGAATATATTAGGAAACAAGAATATGAGATAACTAACAAAAATTTACCTAGTCTCCATGTATCTCCCGAAACCTCCCCTACTTGTGAGAATTCTTTAGTGAAAGAGGAAATAATATTGAACAATCATGAGAAACACATTTTTAAAGAGGATATGTTAGTGTTAAGAGATCCAATGATTGAGAGTTATAGAATTATTTATCCCCTTCCTAATGTCCCTAGCATTTGGAAATATCTATTTGAATGAGATTATCCAATCATTGATAAGCATGCAAATCATTATTGTCCTTCCCTTGATGCCTCCCCTATTTTTGATGAAGTTACTTTACAAAATATAGTCATGGAATGTGATGAACCTCTTGAAAACTCTCCCACTAGGGTAGATATCATGGAACAAGATAATGAGACCTTATAAAACAAGGATGAAATCATAGGAAATCATAATAATCAAATTTGGCCTACTCCTAATATCTCTCCTATTTATGATTAAGATACCTTTGTGTTAGAAGATCCAATTGATGAGAGTTGTGAAAGTCCTATTTTCCTCTCTTCCCCTAGGTAAAAAATTATTGAACAAGAGAATGTTATCATTGATAAGCAATAAAATCCAACCATTTATCACTCCCTTACTTGTGATGGAGACAATTTAGAAGAACCAAACAATGAATGGAATGAACATCTAGTTTGTTACTCTCCTAATATATCTCTTACTAGGGAAGGTATCATGATGCAAGCAAATGAGAACATTAGCACATTTATTTCAAGCAATATTGATGTACTTCCTTAGATGAAGATGATGAAGTGACATTAGACTCCCTTTCACTAAGAGATCATGAAAATAATGAAAAGTGTGCTGAGGTTATGAACATTAATCTCCTTCAAGTCCTCTAATTATCAAACCACCTAGGACCAACTTATCATCCATCCACCTTCACAACAACCACAAGTTCAAAATAAATCCATTCTCCTTTTAGAACCACCTCAAAATAAAATCAATGATGATAATGTTTCACAACAACCAAGTAACAATGACATTTCTCACAAATATAAAAAGGTGTATATAATCAAGACCCATGCTGAACCCCAAAATTGTTTGCATGTCAAGAAAGAAAAAGAAAATAATATTGAAGAGATCACCAAATTATTGGAAGATTCTTTGAGTTCCTCTGATTTTATACCTATATCCATAGGCAAGTATAAGATTATAACAAAAAACCCTAAAAAGGGAAAAGAAAAAGTGGTAATATTAATAAAATTTTCAAAAGAACCCACTTCAACCACTTTAGAATAAGAAAACAAATTACATAACAAACTTTCATGAAGTTGATTATGAGAAACCACCTAATCTGAAAGAAATGAAAAATCTTTATGGAAGACGTTATGAACTTATGAAACAACTTGGGTATAGTGAAAAAGGATGGGGTGATAGAGAACGAGGTATCCATATATGCATTCATCTTAACATGCAAGAAACAACTAATGGTCTTGGTTATTGTCCCTAAAAAGAAACAAAAGTATCAAAAATACCTTCACTTAACATCAACACTCTTACACAAGATTATTCTAGATCAACTTTGGTACATCATGAACTAATAGATACTACATGTGGGAATATTTCATTAGATCGACATTAAGTGGATACTTTTCCTACTCATTATAAACAATAACTTTAGTTGCTACTCCTTTCCATGTAATAGTTATAGGATCATAAGATACTCACTATTGCATATTTTACATTTATTGAAAAACATTTTCCTTTCACAAGGACTGGCATACCATCATCCATCCTTAGCTCATTCTTGTTTTACACTAAGTGGGGGAAAGAATTAAATAGTATTTTCCTACTAATGCATTTTCATTCTCACTTTGGCTAGTTTCGCGCCTTTCATTTATACTGATCGAGATTGTGAGGTGGATGACCTAATCTAGGTTGACTCATTTGTGCCTTACTAGTCTTTTTCTTTTTCATATTTCTTTGTGATTTCATGTGTGTAATGTGATCCCCCATTATGTTTCATTTGATGTATCCTCTCTTTTGTGCATTCATCTCTATGTACCATCATTCTTATCAATTTCGTAATTATTTTTCATTTTTCTTGTGTTTTCCTTCTGAGTATGACTCAAGGCATGGAGACATTCATGTTTCTTCCATGTTGACCCAAAAGCTTTTCCTTTTTCTTTAAATCATTTTTATTGTGTAAATTCCATTTGGGGATGATGCAAGGCATCGAGACATTTATGTATCTTTAATGTTGACCCAAAATATTTTCCTTTTTATTTTTCCTTTTTCTTAAGTTTTTCTTTTGGGGATGATGCAAGGCATCAAGACATTTATGTTTCTTCCATGTTGACCTAAAAGGTTTTTCTTTATTTTCATTCTCTTTGTGTCACTCTTCCAATTTTATGAGTATTTGGGGAATGATGATAGTTCCATGCTCTGTGAAAAAATTATAGCACAAACATATTGGCCCCAAATCCATAGATCCCTTATGTGTTTGAGGGGTAAACCCTTCCTTCCTATTTCATGATGCAACTTGCTTCAAAAACATATGACTTGGAATAGGGTTTTTCAAGGAAATGTCTCATATCTTAGGATCAAATCATTTGTCTACTTTAAAGAAATTTACCATAGTGATGGTGTAGCAACTGCTTTAAAGTGGGGGCATACATAGATGACATTTTTTATAAATTTTCATGGCATGATTTTTCTTTATTCTTGTAGTTTTTCCTCTTCTTGGTGGTGTCATTGGGTTTTATGTTGTCCAAGAGTGTACAATCTACTATCATGGACTAGTGTGAATGAAGCATCCCATGGGCGATGATATGAAAACTTTGACCTGTCCTCTCTTGGAGAGATTAGGCACAATGGTCTCTAAGAGGAATTTTATTACACAAATAAAGAAAAATCCCCTTTGGAAAACTTTTTACATAATATTCAAAATTATTTACAAAAGTATTTTCATTATGGTGCCTTCTCGAAGTTTTCAGGAGGATAAGTTTGGTATGGTATGAGAGGCTAGTATGATTCTCTCATTTTCCACGTTATTGCGACCCCAACATTGGCATACATAATTTGGGACAACTCTCCTAGTGGACAATAGTGATTTTTTTAGTAGTTAATATTCACCAATTGGCTAATAGTTGAAATTTGGGAATTTGAAATTGGATAATAGTTTGAGCTACAACGTGACTTGAATTGCCACATTTTTATAAAATTTTATCATAGTCTTATTTAAATCACCAATTAATTAATTTTATTAAAAAAATTGACTCAAAAAATTACCATAATATTTGATACATGATTAGATGAAATTCGCCTAAATTTTATAAAGAATAGTAGAAATCTATATTATTTTTCCAATAGTAAATCATAATTATTAGTTTCTTTACGAAAATATTTCTAATCGTTAGTTTCCACCATTGATTTATAATATAATATAATAGCCCTTGTTGTATTGCATGAGGTAAAATATATCAAAAATCTATAATTTTCATGGGTCCCATAATTTTAGGTCTCATGAGCATTATAGATTGCGGGTACATTTTACCTTATAGAGTACAACAAGGGTCGTTAGATCAATGATCTAAAACAAATTTTGAGCCCCATGAGAATTAAAGATCATGGGTACATTTTACCTTGAAAAATACAATGAGAGCCATTATATTATATTTTAAAATAATAGTTGAAAGTAAATATTATAGTCTACCCCTTCAACCAATCAATAATTTCAACCCTTAGGCCCCTACTTTTCCATGAGAATAATTTTTAAAGTGGATAGATTTGCCATCATAATTAATGCATTTTCTTATTATATTTCAAGATTTGCCATAATTTTCTACAAATTTTTAGTGATGTAAAAAAATCACCAATAAAATTAATATTTTTCTCAAAAAAAGGATAGATTTTCAATAGAAATTAATATTTTTTCCTAAAAAAATGAAATACTCACCAGGATTTTATATATTTTTTGAGGGGAGTTTCTTAAATTTATCATTGGTGGAAAAATTGAGGTTTCACTAGCCAAGAGTGAGCAACATGTATGAATAGGGTATGAACATGTATCTTTGTTATTGCAGCATACATAAGTGTCTTCTATTTCTACTTTAGTGTGAGTTTGACATGGGGTCATCCTCTCTCTCAAGTGGGGGAAAAATGTAGTAATGGAAAAAGTAGCCTTTTCCTTGCTTCCTTGAATAATTGACGTTAAATTTTAACTAATGATGTCCTGGAGTGGTGTTGGAATGTGTTGTACACATTCACACTATTCTAGGACCTTTTTTTAACTAAAACAGGCCTTAACTGGTCCTTTGCAAAGGCGTCGTAAAGTGTTGTAACACACTTTCATGCTTTTCTAGGACTTATTTGCTTAATTAAGCCAAATGAGCACCTTTTCAATAAAAATGTACATAATGTGTACCTTGTTTAGGTGTTGTAAAAAAATTTAAATAATTCTCACATTTCTCTTTTTAATTCATTGTGGGTAATTGAAGTTATTAACCCCCTTTTAGGCCTTCATTTTGAGACCTCTTGAGGATCTTTCTCAATAATCATAAATTAAATATAAAATAATTTCATTGGGAAAAAATTGGGCTTGGTAAGTTGAGCCAAGGCCCATTCACCCTTAGTGGCAAATAGGTCCTCCCTTAACAGGACCCCCTTTCTCAGTTGATCTGGAATATTCAGCTCCTCGAAGCTTGGTCATAGAAACTTAGCCAGGACCCATTAAAATTTTGTGGTGAATGGGTCCTCCCTTAATGAGACCCTAATATTTGAATTTAATTCTAGTGGGAATTTAACTATATTTTAAGCATCCTATTAAAATATAATATGATGCAAGGATTCGGGAGCGGTCATGGGCAGGAGAAATTGGAGCTCGAAGTTCAAATCAACAAAATCGTATCCGAAAGCAAAGCTAGATCAGAAAAACAGTTGAATCGGGAGCTGGAACCGAGTCAAAAGCAAGGTAAGGATGACCAGGATGATGTGGACTCCAGAAAAAAAATACAGGTGGACCCAAGGGGTAAGGAAATTATGGCGTTTATCCTTGCTACTTCCCCCATCGAAAAAAATGAGAAAGATAGTGGGGGAGTGGGGACCACTGGCTGTTTTGGAGGCAACTACAAAACCTGGACCTCTCTTTTCGGGGTAAAACCTAATGGAAAGTATTCCTTCCCTCCATTGCAGAATATCTCGTCCCCTGCTAGAGGTAAGTTTTCTATTTCCATTCCAGATCTGATTATAGACCATAATATAGCCCTAATGGAACGAACCCTGGTTGGAAAGTTTATGGGTCCTAGACCAAATATTGAAGTGGTCAGGGAATTTGTTAAAAATAAGTGGAAAACCAGTGGGAAAGTCTCAGTTGTTGATCTTCCAAAGGGTTTTTTTTCTTTTGAATTTACCTACAAAGAGGATATTATAGCTATAAGAGGAGGAAGTCCTTGGGTGATAGGAAAATCATCCCTGGCTCTAAAGAAGTGGTCCTCCCATTTGGATCTATCAGACTCTATCTTTGAGAATGTTCCAATTTGGGTTAGACTCCCAGGCCTGCCCCTGGAATACTGGAGTGAAGACATCTTCTTGGCATTGCGAGCTCCTTTGGTGAGCTCCTTTCGATCGATATAATGATAGCTGCTAAAAAGAGACTGGTTTTCATAAGAATATGTGTGGGAGTTCCTCAGGAAGCAGATTTACCATCATCGATAGAGATAGAATCTAAGCTGGGTTCATGGGAACAGATTATAGAATTTGAAACCATCCCGTTTGCTTGCTTCAAGTGTAGGAAATGTAGACATTGGGCAAAAAAATGCCCTCTAAATGCTGATAATCAGAAAGATAATCTAGCAGAACCTGGAAAAAAAAGAAGAATGAGTCTGGAGAAGAAATGAGGGAGAATAAAGAGTAGGAGTTGGAGAATATAGAAGCTGATAATCAGAAAAGCTCCTCAGAGATCGAAGTGGTTTCGGAGTATAAAGGTGAGTCCCCTTTTGAGCTTCATAACTTAAAGTCTCTCTCCAAGGAAAGAGGTATTAATGAGGGCACCCTAGCTAGAGAAGGAGATTGGATCCTGTCTCCTTCCTTCTCCCAAATGACAGTCCCTTTTGATAGATATGAAGAGATACTGGGTTTGGAGGATATCCCTAGTGAGGGCCTATCCTTGGTCCTGAATATCCCTCCTCTCTCCCCGCTTTCTGATACTCTCCCCCCTCTGGGTACGAAGCACCTGATAGAGACCAACTCTAATGTTGGGGTTTTAGATTCCATTGGAAAATAGGATTACTCAGCTAACCTATCCAATAATGGCCTATGTTGTCAAGAGAATGGTAACATGGACACATTACCTTGGGAACAAAGACTACCCAATGAAAAGGATTGGGAATCTAGTAGAGAGACGAATAGTCAAGATGAGACTAATAAAGAAGATAATATATCAATGAAGAAGTCTGAAAAAAACAAACAAGGGAAGACCCCAAGTAGTATTTCTACCAGATCAAGAGGTAAGGCAAATTGTGGAGTAACAAAGAATTCAAGAGGTAAAAAGTCTTCGAAAAAGAAAAGAGAGCTGAATAGCTTTCAGGATATAGTGGATGGGTCCCAAAAAACCATCTCGGAATGTCTTAACTCCCCCGGTCTATAATGAAGATTATGTCTTGGAATATAAGGGGACTCAATAGCCCCCACAAACAGGATTTTCTTCGCAACTTTGTTAGAGATCACAAACCTGATATTCTTCTGATTCAGGAAACTAAAATGTCTAAGGAGAAAATTGAAAAGATGAAACTCTTATAATACTATAGTAACCAGGCAATAACTCGAATGGTGCTTCGGGCGGCATTGTTACTTTTTGGAATAGCCACAATATCAAAGGAGATATGATTCTGGAGGGTATAAATCACATAGTTACTAGATTCACTCATATAAGAGATAACTTTAGTTGGATTCAAATGAACATTTATGCTCCTAATGGAAAAGGTATGAGAAAATATTTTTTGTTGGAATTAGCCTCCATTAGGAGGATTTTTGATAAAGAAGCTTGGATTGTTATGGGGGACTTTAATACTCCCTAATGAATGGTGAAAAATTTGGTGGATCTCAGATTAATTCAGAAAGTAAAGAGGATCTTCAGAATTTTATTGATACTCAAGGGCTAATCAATCTGGATCTTCTTCGAGCCTCCTTCACCTGGTCCAATCATAGAAAGGGGATGGACCTCATTCAGGTCAGATTAGATAGATCGCTGATTTCCAATCATTGCTATTTTGATTACTATTGTTCCCTTAAAGCCCTCACTAGAATAGGTTTTGACCATTCCCCTATTAGTCTCACTACGGATTCTATTAAAAAGAAGAAGAATACTCCTTTCAGATTTGAAAATATGTGGACCTCTCATCCTTCTCTTAAAGAGGAAATAAAGAAATGGTGGAATATAAGTATTCAAGGAACTGCTATGTTCAGAATTGCTAAAAAATTAAGGGCAATGAAATGTAATCTTAAAAAATGGAAAAATGAATCTTTTGGAAACATCTTTAAGACTAAGTCAGAACTTCAGTTGGATCTGGGAGCAATTCAATTCAAAATATAGAAGGAGGGTTACTTGAATGATACTAAGGAAAAAGAGAATGAGCTCCTTATGAAGATGCATGACATAATTGGGAAGGAGGAGGAGTTTTGGAAACAAAGATCAAGAGCCCTCTGGCTGTCTGCTGGAGATAGAAACATAGGGTACTTCCACCTTTCGGGTTCTAAACATAGAGCTATAAATAGAATATCACAAATAGATGTGAATGGTACCAGATTTGAGGAGGAAGATGATATTAGGATGTAGTCGGGCTCCTTCTTTAAACTTCTTCTCTCAGCAAGCACTGAAATAAACCAGAATGAGCAAGATCAGCTAGTGGAAGCTATACCAAGAGTTATCAACCAGGAAAACAATTCTTTTATGACTGCTATCCCCACCAATGAGGAATTCAAGTAGGATGTCTTTTCCTTTGATGGGAATAAAGCCTCGGGTCCTGATGGTTTCCCTTTATTTTTCTTCCAATGGCTCTGGGAGATTGTTGAAGAAGATGTGGTTAATGCTGTAAAGGAATTTTTTGGAGCCAGATGTCTTTTGAAAGAATTAAATGCTACTTTCTTGGTTCTGATCCCCAAGAAATCTAGAGCTAATAACTTTGAGGCTTTTAGGCCTATCAGTCTCTGTAACTTATTATACAAGATCATCTCTAAGGTCTTAACTTCTAGATTCTTAATTTTTTTGCCTTCCTTAATTTCTCCTCAATAGAATGGATTCATTCCTGGTAGACAAATCCTTGATTCTATAGTTACGATTCATGAGAACATTCACTCCCTTGTTGAGTCGAAGACTGAAGGCTTCCTTTTAAAGCTTGACATCTCAAAAGCCTATGACAGAGGTGATTGGGTTTTTTTATTTAAAATTCTGAAAGCCTTTGGCTTTAATAATAGGGTTCTTGAAATGGTAGAGCAACTTGTGTCCACAGCTTCCATATCGGTTATGGTCAATGGTTCTCTGACCTCCTTTTTTCAAAGTTCCAAAGGTCTAAGGTAGGGTGATCCTATATCTCCTATTTTATTCACTATCATGGCGGAAAGTTTAGGTAGGAACTTGAAAAAATTGGTTGAATTTAAATTTATCTCTAGGCTTAGACCCTCTTCAGGCAACTTGGTGTGCTCTCATCAACAATTTGTTGATAACACTATGTTCATGGGTCAAGCCTCTGTGTCTGAAGGCAAATCTATTAAACAACTGCTTGACAAGTATGGAAGAGCTTCAGGACAGCTGATCAACAATCAAAAAAGTTTGTTGTTCTTTTTCAATACTTTAGCTCATAGACAGACCAAAATTGCCAGAATTCTGGATTGTAAGGTGGATTCCCTTCCTGCCACCTACCTGGGTCTCCCTTTAAGCTTGAAATCTCCTGATGCTTTCTGGATATCGTTGGTGGATAGATTCAGCAAGAAGCTTGCAGGTTGGAAAGGTGCTCTACTTAGTCAAGCTGGTAAGCTTTAGCTCCTCAAGCCTCTCTCTAGAATCTTCCTATCTATGCCCTGAGCCTCTTTAAGATTCCTACTAAATTTGCTGATTCCATTGAAAAAATTCAAAAAAGATTTATTTGGTCGGGTGTTGAGGAAAATAAAAGAATTCCCTTGATTGACTGGAATCTGGTCTATAGACCTAAAAAGAACGGAGGTCTTGGTTTAAGAAGAATCAGAACTATCAATAAAATCCTCTTGGCTAAGCAAATTTGCAGAATCTTCTCTTCCTCTAGAGAGTGGATCGATATTCTGGCTAGCAAATACTTAGAAAACAACTGCTCTTCCATTATTAAGAAGGATCCCTACCTTCTTTCGAGAGGATCTATATGCTGGAATAACTTAATTATTGGAAAAAAGATTATGGAGGAAGGCATTGGTTGGCAAGTGAGAAATAGAAATTGTACTAGATTTTGGGAAGATAGATGGCTTCTTAAGGAACCCTTGATCAAAATCAATTCCTTCAAAGATTGGGCTGAGAATTGCAAGGCTAGGTTTGGAACTTATGTTAAAGATTACAGAGTGAATGGTAATTGGGAAGACTTGGGCAGAGTCAGTCAGGCTTTGGTCCCCATCCAGACCATGCTGATGGCTATTAGACTTAGCTCTATTCAGTTGGAGGACCGCATGGTTTGGATTGATGACCCCTCTGGTAATTTTTTTGTGTCCACTGCTTTTGCTAAGATCACTTCCTCTCTGGATCATCCTCCCTTTTGGTCTAAAGCTTGGTGCAAACATCTGATACCTAAAATTAATATCTTCTTTTGGATTCTGCTCCAAAACAAGTTGCTTACGATTGACAACCTGTGTAAACGTGGATTTCAAATCCCTAATAGATGTTGTCTTTGTAAGATGGATGTTGAATCTGTAAGTCATTTATTCCTTCATTACTCTTTTGCTACTTCTCTTTGGGAAAATTTTATCAGGTTATGGGACCTTCCTTGGTTTTTCCCGTTGTCCATTGAAGATCTCTTTTCTCAATGGAAGGCCCCAACAAGGAATCCCTTACTTAGGTCTTTTTGGGACTTATCCTTCCCTCATATTGCTTGGGGCCTCTAGAAAGAACACAACAACAAAATTTTTAGGGATAAAGAAGCCTCTATGGATTTTGTCTTTGATAAAATTGTCAGATCCCTAAAGGAAAACTTCAATGCCGTGGCCTAGAAGGACAGGAAGACCATGAATGCGGAGTATTCAAACTATGATATTTTTGTTGCTAAGGAATGGAACATAAATTCTAATTTGTCTTGTCCTATTATGAAAGCCAAAAAGAACAGAGAGGGAGTTTGCTGGACTTTTCTGCCTAACGGGTGGATCAAAGCTAACTTTGATGGTGTGGCTAAAGGCAATCTAGGGGCAGCGGGATGTGGAGGAGTTATAAGGGATTCCAATGGCATCTTCATTGGTGCGATTGCCTCGCCTCTTGGTTCTCAATTTAATCACTTGGCGGAGGCGGCTAAAGCTTTCCATATCATAAATCTAGCCCAAAGTCTTAACATTAAAAATTTATGGCTCGAAGGAGACTCCGAAAACATAATTGACTACCTCCATGGTGAATCTCCACCCTCATGGACCATCAACTCATGGATTGATGAAGCCAAATTAAAACTGACCAATTTTGAGAAAGTTAAAATATCACACGCATATAGAGAAGCCAATGTTGTTGCAAACTTTTTTGCTAATGAAGGAGTTAGGAGTAAATAAGTGTGTACCTAGCTAAATAATAGTGACCTAAATCTTAATGTATGTGCCCTATTAAACTATGATAAATCACATGGTAAGGCGACATGTTATTCCTTTAATGAGGACAGGTTGGATCTATCACATCACAATCATTAGATTGCATGGGACCGAGCCGAGAGGAGTTATTTGCAAGATAACTCTGCATGCTTTGTGGGTTCTAAGATTTGGTGGGGCCAATTTTAGAAAGGCTTGTGCTTGGACCTACCTCACTGTGTTGGCGGATATGGGAGGAGACAAAAAGAGAACTGAGTCGGACAACTACGAAACTCATACTAAAAATGCCAAGGTTTGGAACAAGATCAAAAGTGGAGGGCTGATTCCCTTCCTGGAGAAGCCTCATGGCTCTGACTAGGAGGCTATGAATCTCTTCGCCAACAATTGGCATGATGGTAATTTGACCCTGTTTGGCAGAAATGTGGAGCTCAATGAAAAACTTATTGTCAATGTTACGGGATTACCCACTGATGGGAAGAATTTTTTAAGGGACAGGGCTTTCTCTGACGAAGCTGTTATTAGATTTCCCAAAAAGGACAAGGAAAAGCAAAGCCTGGTCAAAATTGCTAATAGTTACTTCGATGTTCACTCCATAAAATCTTTATGGAGAAAGGTTCTTCGGGTCATCATGGAGTACATCATGGTGGACAGCCGATTTACTAAAGTCTATGGCTACCACTTTTCTCTTCTCAACCACTTCCAACATAAGGTAAGGGTCTCTATCCCCTATTATCTTTTCTGCTCCCTAAAGAAAAGCCTAGAGGACAATAAGAAAAACTCTAAAAGATTCCCCATTGTTCACTCTGGGTCAATTAGGTTGATTGTTGAACATCTTCATGTGCCCGCTCCTGCCATTTTGGAAACCAACCCAGATTCTGAGAGTGATGATACTGAGCCCAGTGGCTCAGAGTATTTTCCTAACACTAGCCCGATTAGAAAAGCCCCTAGCTTGTATGCTGGCCCTTCCAGGGAATCGGGTAAAATACGTGTTGAGCTTGAGTCTGTTTGCCCTCTTCCTAAGTTTAGCTTTGTTGGCAAGAAAACCCAGGCTAAAAGCCTCGTTTCATACTCTGAAGAATCCTCTAAGTCAGAGGAATCTTAAACCAATATTTTTGAGCGCTGTGCTGACCCTAATATTTTTGAGCATTGTGCTGACCCTCTACCGGACATACACACTGTTGAAAATTCCCCTATTAACACTAGTAAAGAACCCTCTCTTGATTATCTCAACCTTGCTAAAACTAATTCTGAGTCCCATTCCAAACTCTTGGATTGGACCTTCTAAGAAATTAATGAACTTAAAATTAAAAACTGGGCCCTGCAAAGTAAGATCGATGAAATGGGTGCTAAGATTGCTGAGATGGATAAGAAAGAAGTAGCCCAGAGTAACAGGAACATTGACACCGAAGCTAAGAGCTTAAGGAATATCATCAGAACTATCACTGAACAAAATAACCGTATAGCAAGACATAATGCTATAATTATTAATGTGATGACTGAAAAGCTTTACAAAGCCCAGCAGGGATCTTTGGTGGTTGATCTGAAAGATACTGAAGACAAAAGCCAGGAAATGGAAGCTGGCATTTCTATAAGAACCCGGGCCAACTTGAAGCGGAAGTCCCCCCTTACTCCAAAAATGGTTCAAACCTTTAAAAAGGGGGTTAAAGATATGCAGGATATGGAGGCGGAGACAAAGACTGTTCTTAGGTCTCTGAAGTAATGGCTGGGGTTTCCTGTGTTTTCTCTCTGCTGTCCTTTCTTTCCTGACCCTTCTGGTCCTTTTTGTTTGGTTACTGCTGGTTTTCTCTTGGGCAGCTATTTTTTTTGGTAGAACTTTGGTGTTTGTTTTGTTATTTTGTAAACTTTGTGGTTTCGGGTCCCTATAAAACCCGTTTTACCCTTTTATCAAAAACCATCTTTCTTCCTAGATCTGGTTTCATCCTTAATTCTTTGAATTTTGAGGATAATCTCCTAGTTTAAAATAAATAAGGGGTTAATTCGTATTGTTTCATCTTATGACTTTCAAGAATTCAAGAATTCAAGTGATCAAGCATTGTAGAGAATTTCAAAGGCATTCATAAGGCATTTCAAGGTAGATTTCAAGTGTTTGTTGCAGCATTTTATGATCATATCATCAGTTCACGCGTTTGATGCATGCATTCATGTTGTTGAGCTAAAGAGGTGGATGAAGCATTGAATATTTATTTGCAAGTATTGTTTACATCATTCTATACTATTCTAAATCTACATTATTCATGACCACTACATGATAGTTTGTAGATTTGCTTCACAAGACATAATCCAACATGACATCATTTACATTATTTCATGTTGTTGCTTCATTTCCTTCATTTCATCATTCGGTTTGACTACTTACAAGTGGTTTGACTAAGGTAAACCCCCATTCACTATAAAATTAACAATTTTTTCTACTCTTGAATGTGTGATTGTAGATTTTATAGGTTAAGGATCAAGTTGAGCAAGATTTGGAGAAAAATTGCAAAAGGGGTCATTCAAAGTGCAAGATCATGGAAAGAACTCTGCAAAATTGCACACATGCTTCTATAACTTGATAACTAGGATTTCAAGAGTGCATACATCAAGGCACATGATCCTAAATTTTTTTTTTTTAAAATCCTAAAAGGACCCATCTGCAATTGAAGGTGAATGAGTCCTCCATAGTTGAAACATAGCAATTTTATTGTGAGGTACACAACTTTTTATGCTCTAAAAACATCTCCCATAGTCACCATAACAATTAGGTTTTAATTTTTGGTTGTTATTAGCATCTTATTTTGCACATAATTGAGTGAAACACCTCTTATAAAATAAGTGATTGATCATTTTTGTTTTGGTGAATCCAGTTTTTGGTAATTCAAAAAGAATCAATTTTTGGATCTTCTAGAGCCTAGCTGCTCTAATGTCATCTGGTTCCCATTAGCAATGTATTTGGTTATTGTAGTGTAGTAAAATGCATAACCTTGCATTTTCACATTTTTTCGGGCCCTCCTTGCTTTAGTTATCCTTCTTTATGGATTAATTGACCATATTTTGTGTTGACAAGGCCTATGAATATAATCTTTTCTTGGCTAATCCCAACATTCTCCAATGCATAAATGATTTCCCAATGATTATGATCTATGTGTCCCCAATTTATGGTTAGGACTTGTAGTGTAGTAAAAATGCATACCCTTGCATTATCACACTTCTTTGGGTCTTCCTTGCGTTATTTATCTTTCTTTATGGCTTAATTGGTCATTTTTTATGTCCACAACCCCTATGAATGACATATTTTTTTGGTTAATCCTGACATTCTCCAATGCATACCTGATCACCTAGTGACTTTCATCAGAATATCCCTAATTTCTAGTTGGGACTAAAATGCCACTAAGGGTGTCTTTGTCCCCCTCGAGGTCTTGGGACCATAATTTTGAGGCATTTGTTTTGGACCCCTTTTTGGTGTTTGTGCTTCAAGTTTCATGGATTGGGACTAAGATGCCACCAAGGGCATCTTAGTACTCCTTAAATCATTTCTAGGATTTAATTTCAAATATTGACAGGATTTAACCTCCTTTATTCTTTGAATTCATATGTTGTCTTGGTGTGATATGATTTCAGGATATTAAGCATAGATAAGTATAAATACAAGGTTCATTCATTCACTTTAATCTTAAGCATCCATGAGATCATCCTAGCAACTTGAGCATTGAGTCTTAAGGAAAATTTATGAGATCAAGTGCATTCAAGAGAAATTCATCAAGCAATTGGAGCTAGCATCAAGATTCAAGCGTCATATCAAATATTTTTCTTGCATCATCTATGTTGTTGTGAAAACATTTGTGATGTAGGGTTTTGATCTAAGAAAGCAAGCATTTCAAGATCCATGCCCATTGTAGCCATTACACACAAGTTTGCATCATTTGCAAGGGTTTGGTGAGTTGTAGCATTGAATTTTGTTCATTCATCATTTCTATTTCATTTCAAGGTTTGATTACCAACAAGGGGTTTGACAATGAACAAGTTTTTCCATCTTTTCCATTTGTGTTTACAGGTCTAGGTTGAAGACTTGAAGATCACCTAAATTTAAAAGTTGTCAAAGTTGTCATCTTCATGGAAAATCACCTATAGGTAAGATTCGACTATTTTAGAACCTGAGATCCAAGGAGGCAATTCCAAATCTAGGAGCTTAGGACCACATTCACACTTTTAAAAAATTCAAATTGGGACTAAGACAAGAGTAAAGGCATCTTAATCCTCGAGGTGGAATCTTTCAGAGACTTTTAAGGATTCTTTTTTGTTATTTCAAGATTTTGTGTCTACCCCACAAAATAGTAATGGGACTAAGATGGGATTAAAGGTGTCTTAGTCCTCCAAGGCATATTTTTGAATTTTTTTTGCATTTCTTGAATCCTTTTGGCATCTATAAGTTTCCAAAGAACACATACCCTTACTTGGAGTTGTTTATTTCAGTATTAATAAGCTTCATTTTGCTCATTTTTAGTGTGTTTTCAAATATTGTCTTTTCCAAGCATTTTCCTAGTGTTGAACCCCTATATCTCATAGAACACCCCCTCCCAAATCCTCATAGTTGTGTATTGACTCACCTTGATAGGTTGATATTCAATCCTATTAGGGTGGTTAGGATAAAATTGAATGATAGTTGGAAAAAGAGTGATGTTCTAAGTAGAGCTCCTCCTTTTCAACCAATCAGGATTACAATGCTACCTAGGGTGTCTTTGTCCCTCCAAGCCTTCGGGACCCTAATTTAGAGGCATCTTAATTGGGCCCATTTTTGGTGTTTGTGCCCCAAGTTTCATTTTTGGGACTAAGATGCCACCTAGTATCTTGTAGTCCTCCTTGAGTCATTTTTGGGATTTAAATTCAAATTTTGGTAGGATTTAGCCTCCTTCATTTAATGAATTCATATGTCAGCTTGGTGTGATACAATTTTGGGATATTAAGCATAGATAAGTATAAATACAAAGTTCATTCATTCATTTTCAACCAAGTCTTTTGTGAAAGCATTCATCGTAGCATAATTGAGTTCACAAGAGCATTCAGGAGAAATTCATCAAGAATTTGGAGCCATCATCAAGATTCAAGCATTATGTCAAAGGCTATTCTTGCATCATGTGTGTTGTTGTGATAACATTTGTGATGTAGGGTTTTTATTCAAGCAAGAAAGCAAGTCAGGATCTATCAAGCACTTCAAGATCCATACCAATTATAGCCATTTCACACAAGTATGTAGACTTTACAAGGGTTTGGTGTGTTGTAGAATTGCATGTTGTTCATTAAATATTTCCCTACATTAATTTATTTCATTTCAAGGTTTAATTACCAATAAGGGGTTTGACCAAGAAAAAACCCCATTCACTAAAAACCAACAAGTTTTCCCCTTCTTGCATATTTGTATTTGTAGATCTAGGTTGAAGTCTTGAAGATCACTTAGAGTGAAAATTCGTCAAGTTTCAAAGTTGCATTACAAAGTTGCCATCTTCACGAAAACTCACCTACACGCCAGATTTGGATGTTTCATAACCTAAGATCCAAGAGGAAACAAGTGCAGACCTAGGACCTCAAAACCACATTAAGATTTTTCAAAAATTTAGAGCAGGACTAATATGCAACCTTGGGCATCTTAGTCTTCACAAGCATATCTTTCAGAGATTCTTTCAAATCCGGCTCCGACATCTGAAGATTACGTATTTTCTCCAGAAATAGCAACAAGACTAATACTCCATCTTGGGCATCTTAGTCCTTCAAGAAATATTTTGGCAGATTCTTTACATTTCTGAAATCCTCACAACATCTCCAAACTTCCCAATTACACATACCATAACTTGGTGCTGCATATTTCTATTATTTTCATCTCTCATTTGGCTTATTTTAGGTCATTTTCCATATCACATTGTGTTTTCCAATATTTGTCTTTTTCAAAAAATTGCTTGGTGTTGAACCCCTTAAAACCTAACAGAACACCCCTTCCTAGGACCTCCTAATTGAGAATTGACTCACCTTGTGAGGTTGATAGTCAATACAATTAGGGTTCTAAGGACATAATTGAATGACCTACATAGAATAGGAGGAAGTCACATTCCCCCCTATTTTATTTATGGTTCAATTATATCCATTTTATTGTATCTGTAGACATGGAAAATGAACAAGTTCAGTTCGACACACTGGATCTTGATTTACTAACACCATTTCTTCCTGAATCATACTCTCAACTTATCATCACTTTTCATCTCTTAATTAGATAAATCATTATTTATTTAATTAGGTCTTTCTCCCCTATTGATTAAATTAATCAGTTTAATTTAATTGATCCTCTATCTTTGTCATTTAAATAATTTATTTTATTTAAATTAAATCTCTAAAGTTCTCTTATTAAATTGAATAAACTAAACATTATTTGATTTAATCTAACATTATCCCCTTTAGTTAAATAAATCAAAATCATTTATTTAATTAAACCCTTCATCTCAATTTGATTTAAATCAATTCATAAATTTTAGTCTAAATTGTCACATCTCCTAAATCCCTCATTAAATTAATCAAATCCTTGATTACATTAATCCCTATCACTAAAATTCTCTAGAGAATGCAAGTTGCACATGAAAATAGATTTAATCCATTTATTAAATCTCTATTTTCCCTCACATAGCATCAAAAGGGAATATTCCCTCAAATTTCAATTTAAATTCAAATGGGCTTGGTCCTTCCAACAAGGAATTTAATGCCTCTTACATGTCATTTTCATTGAGCTAAGTGACATTAACTCCATTTCTTTCATCCCCCCTAAACATGTCACTTCATCAAATTCAAAATTCATACTTGCACACTAATAAAAATGTGCTCAACCTTCAACCATTCACATCTTGACAAATGACACTTGGCCATTAGATGTTGAATGATCCCAAATTGCTCAAATTCACTCATTCTTTCGATTTGAAATCTACAATTGAGAGACTCTTCCTCTCATTCTATCATCTACAATTTGAGTAAACTTATTATACTCAAATCCATCTTCAAGCATAGCCATTTCATCTATATTTTATCAAGTTTCTTAGCTAGGTTATGCAGGAATTCAACCATCAAGTGGATCAAATCATCAAAGATTACAAAGGAGCTAGGAAAGGGCCAATTTCAACATACCAATTGGCACCAAATCCCCCATGGGATCAAGAGTTTGCATACTTAATTAGTTTTTCACTTGTTTTTTATGTTTTATTTCTCATTTTAACTATTTTAAGTATTTGTAAATGGATTTCATGGGGAATCTTGATTCTCACTTGCATTTGATCTAACATTGTGCTTGTTTTCTATGTTTGTGCAGTTATGAAATTGGGGTTCATAGTATCTCTAGTTTATTTCTTACCATGTTTGCAACTAGTCCCAACATTGGTCAAAATGCATAGTCCCACTAGCTTCAAAGAGCTTGGAGAGGGAGGCAACTTGCAATAATGGAGTAGGCACATAAGTAGGGGAAGCCACGTAGGGAATAACCAGAACCTGAGAATAGAATGAAACACCATAGGGGGTGAGAGAATGGTGTCCATCTGAGGTTCCTGAATTATTAGAATAAATTTAGCTAGAGGCAAGGCGTCAAGGAAAGGAAAGTATATGAAGAGAGATTGGGAGGAATACAAGGGGAGGGATGTTCCATTATAAAAAAGGATAACTTTAAGGGATCAAAAACCATACCCTTAATATTAGAGTACATTGGTTTATGAACAATCAACTTGTGATTATCTTAACTCTTAATTAAGTCATATTATAAATATTATATTACTTTATAGTTGATTATGTCGACCTAGGGATTATATAGGGTCATCTAATAGGCCTAGGTGATATCTTAGGCATACATAGGTATATATATTAGGTTGGGAGTCTTATTTAATCATCACTTGGTGAATTGTATTCTCAATGGAGATATTTCGAGGTTTCACCCTTGAAGTGGCTTATTATTCTAAGTTATAATCAAGTAATTGTAGCATATTTCATAACATATTGTTCTATTGTGCAAATTATTTTATTACAAGTGGTATCGGAGCATGATCTTGGGACCATTACGACAAGGCATTTTTTTAATTTTGGAGGTCATATTGTGAAACCCATATCTCCCATATTTTAGTGAATTTTTGTTAGAATTTTAAAGGGAGTTTGAAGGACATTTTTAGGAATATACAATCCATATTTTAGAAGAATTGGAGCAGAATTGAGCAAGTTATTGTAGAATTAGGGTTTCTACTCAATTTATTTGGAAAACACATATCTCCCACATATTAACGAATTGGTTCTGGATTTTTTGTGTGTTTTTTGAGAAATATCAGATAAGGCTACATTCTAATTTTCATAGAAATTGAAGGATAAATAATTGATTTCTTGGGAAATTAGGATTTAAAAAAAAATCACTGTTAAGACTGCAAATCAAATATTTTTTTGGAGATTTTTCTATTGGAGTGCAACCTAGGCCCAGGTAAGTCAAAGTGAATTTTTCAAATTATTTTAAATTTTTAATTATGTGATTTATTGTAAAATTATTTTCTACCATCATGATAGGGCTTGCACCAAGAGGCAAAAATAATGCTACCACACTAGGTAAATCTTTAGAGAATGAGGGAGTAGAAAACAAGGATTTTAACCATAAGGATGAAATAAACAAAATCAAGGGTGATCTTTCATCATTGGTTGTTCTGCTTGGTTGTTGTTTGTTGGTTGGTTGTATTTTTTTGTTTTGTTCAATCTTGTTGTTATTCCTTGTCTATTCCTTGTTGCTTTCTTGTGCTTATTGTTTTATTTGTCTCTTTGTAAAAGGGACCAGGGCCCTTTCAAAACACTTCTTTTTAATCAAAAACATTTTTGTAATCATTTTCTAACTCTTCCCATAATTCTATTGGGTTATTTGTATTAATAAATATCTTATTCAAATATAGACTCAAAGCTTCACCAATAATACCTCTTGCTTCTTCTAACTTACACTTCTTTAAATCTATTTATTTATAATTTTTTAATTTTCAACAAATTTCCTTTCATTTCTATAGAATTGTTAACTACAATCTTCTAATCTCTGAAATTGCATCTATGAATTAGAACATATATTATTTAGCAAAGTCAATTATATTAAATTAAATACAAACAACATTTAAATGAATTGACATAAATCTTGTAAATCAATTTCAATTCTTATGTAGTTGAGAAAATAGTCTAACAACATATTAACCGTTAAATATCAAGAATTCTGATAATATGTAAAAAAGAGACAAAACAAGATAGCAAGATAATAAAACAGAATAATAAAACAACCAACAACCAAAAAATAATAAACAATCTGAATGCATTCCCAATTGGTTTGATTTTTGTTATATAATTTATATATAACAGAGAAATTGTTAGGCATTCCCCCAGCAAAGAGTACCTAGTTGCTATTCTGAGAATTATTTATATTTTTGTTAAATAAAACGGTTCTTAAAATACTAGAGAGCACTAATGCGGTTCGAACATGTACAGGAACCTTTGTCGTTTTACATGTTCCGTAGTGATATAACAGAGCGGAGTTGAACATGCAAGGGAATTATAAAACAACAAGTAGCTCGAAAAATAGATAGTAAAACCAGTTTTCAACAGTGTATCAGTATTCTAAAAGATGAACGTGCCATGTACGTGTTATCGAAAACCTATACTGAAAAAAGTAATGTTGTACTGCAGACCGTTGTGAGGACCTTAATACATTTCAAGGCTGTCAATACCTATAAATTATATTTGACAAGTTGTAAATTCATGCCAGTAAATTAAGAATTAAACAGATTTCAGCCTTTGAATATGATGCTGTTGACCATCTCTGTGTTTCGTGTCAGAGAATCTAACCTGTTCAAGAATAAAATAGTAACGATACCATTCTAACAAATTAGATATAAAAAACCCTAAAGTACGACCTTCAATGTTCCCATTGCTAAGGAAATTCAATAGACTTCCTATAGGGAGAGAATCTGGATTAGGTTATTTCTAAAAAAATGAAACTTTCTTGAAGAATCTGAACCAAAGAAGTCTATATATAGAGTGTTGGGGTATACAGAAATGCAACGACTACTTTTCTGTGATGTCCTTAAGCTTTTTGTGTCTCTCAGTTACAGTTTCTAATATACCCGGCCCTAGCTTCTGTTCAAAACAAAATGAAAACTAGTCTTGCTTTCATTCTTTCTGTATCTTGGTTTGCTTGGGCTATTTTGCTTTGTGAATCTCGGCCAATGAAGCTACCCAATACTGTTGTCATGACCTCTGGAGTTGCTCCTGCCCCCATCTTCAGTGCGGTACCAGTTGTTAATCAGAAAGAGAGAGCAGGCTATTTGGCAGCAGATGAAAGCCTTGACGATGTCAAATCTGAGAGGAAATATGGTTTTTATATCACAAGTGAAGATGATGTAAGTGGAGGAACACCCATCACAAACCATCCACAAGGCCATAGCCCAGGCGTTGGACATTGAACGTTTATATTCAGACTATTAGCTGTTATGTACATTGGTTGTCTGCTGATTAATTAGAAGATGTTTTCTTGCATTATCTTGCTCTGTAAATCATATATCATGAACGGATGCCAGTTTCAACATGATATGTAGATATCCAGATTCATAGCATGTAATGTTCTATGTATATAAACTTCATTGTTAGAGCCTAAAGTGTGAATGGCAATGTAATGTAAGTCAAATTTATTTCCTTCAGTTATATGGTACTTATATTGTAAGGTTGAAGTATTAGACTTTTTTACTCCCATAGAAATGTAGTTCAAAAAAACCATCATCACGAGAAAAAAGTGATGTAAAACGAGCTTAAAATATTTTTGAAAGAATTAAAACACATTGATAAGCACACTCGTTTTCGTTGTAAGCACAGTAACGCATTATTTTTTGCTAGCCAGGGAAATGACAAACCGATGCTCCTGTTCTCTTCACTTTTGTTATTATGTTTTGAGCAAGACTACCACAAACAGTACAAACTAATAACATCTGCCGTTGAGGGAAATGAACTTATGATATCCTCGAAATGAGCTTAATTACGCAGAATGCTATACACACATTCTACGGGGTTTTTAGTACATGGATATCATTGAAAATGTTCTCGTACCAGATTGCATGTATTGGTTTTTTCCCCTACCTGTCAACTCTAAATCCCCAGGAATAATATATAAAATATTGAAATGATAGACGAAAATAGATTAGTTAAAGGATGGTTTATATAATGCCAAGATTAAATCAAATCAATATCGAAATGAAAGACAAACCTGCTGTTCTTTGTTTTCGAATGTAGTTAAAGGATGTTCTATACAATACAAAGATGAAATCAATATTTATTAGATAGGTTTAAGGGTTTGGTGAAATTGGGGAGGATGATGGTATATGATTAAAAAGTCATTCAGCAAGGTTAAAACTTTTGGAAGCTCATTTTGACCACGTTAAATTTCTGAATGACTTTAACAGATAAGGTTCTCCTTCACATAACTGTTTAGTTAATGGAATTTTAATTTAGATCAATGTTTACTCGTATTGCTATAATCTGTGATCTAAGGAAAGAGTTGCATAATATTTCCCTAAAAAAAATAAAATTATATATAATAATAAATTGCATAATATAAAGTAAAACATATCATATAAGCCTTATTCACTAAGCTTATTTTTAACTGAACAACAGGGCTAAAGGGCTTGAGTTCTTCAACTGTGTTGCTTTAGTGGATACTAAACCACTTAAAAAATGAAGATTCAAATACCATTTCGTGGTTCCCTAGATACACTAAATTTATGTTTAACATCCAAGGTGTGGTGAGATCCACTCACGCCATTGGAGTAGTGAGAGATGGTGTTACACAGTTCTGGAATCTGCTAGGTGGGAAGTTAACTCATCATTTGTCCAATCCAAATTTGAAATGCGTGGATTAAAAGGTGTTTTACTATCAGCAGGAGACTTTTGACCTGCCGAAACCACACCCACAGCCGGCGAGGAAACCAGAGTACGTTTAAAGAATTAGTGAGCACAATAATCAAAATGACTATAAATTTTAATCGTTAACACAAAAGAATTAATAATATTTAATTAAACCTAAGTTATTGATGTATTTAAAATAGCTTGATAAAATATCATAACAATTATAAATATTTATGAATTTTTTAATAAAATTTTATAAATTATAAGTAGAAATAAAGACAATAAAGAATTTAAATTTTTTTAAAATTAATAATAAAGTTTTAAATATTATCAAATTCTAGAATAAAATTAAAAAATATTTTCTTTTTCAAATAAAAGTACTAGTAATTTATATTAAAAATCTTTATAAAAACTTGAAATATTCTTTGAATGTATTAAAAACCTAGAAATATTAAGAAAGTCTAAAAAACAATTGAGAATTACTATTTAAAAAAATATTTTGTTTTAGACTTCTTCAAAATATAAATGGAGAATATTAAAAATAATTGAAAATAAGTAGAAGAAAACACTATATATGAATGCATATTATATATTTTGTTAAAAAAAAAAATTAATAGTTTGATAGAATGGTGGTACATAGTTTAGAAATATTTTATGTAGAAAATAATATATTGAATCGACTTAAGCGGTAGAAGGAAACATCTTCAAACTGAAAGAAATTTATAACATAATAAACAAGAATTGAATAAAATATGGCGAAATAATAGTTTTTATTAAGGTAAATTCAAGAAGGGTCTTTACTTGTTACAAAACAAACATAAAGGGACAGAGAAAACAAAACTCGCCATGAGAAAAGAAAAAAGAACTAGGAGAACAATAAGACAAACAAAGATTTTGATCAGAGCCAAGAATGGAGAAAGAGGTTTAGAAGGATCCAAAACCAAAATAGCCAATCAAGGAGGTTTTAATCCAAACTTCAACAAAGGCCTTAGAGTAGGAGTTGGGAGGGATTAAAGACACCAATTATTATCAAGTGAGTTTCTAGTCACATCAACAAAATTTCTCTTCAACTTGCAAGAAGCACCATCCAACCTAAAGATCTCAGTAGAAAGCTTCTCTTTACCAATAATTGTGGGATACAACTTAGTAGAAGAAGTATCAAGCCCAACATCTAGCTTCTTTTTTATCCCTAACATAGGACCTTTACAACCAATGCCATGGGAAGCCAAAGTTGCAATAGATTGAACAAGAGTTTCACGAATTTGGGTAGTCAACGTAGTATACAAATCTTTATCATGATGAGACTGGCCTTGTATAATAGGCCGATGCTACCAAGTAGCTTCGTAATGAGGTTCTTGCTCCTAAGACCCAAGAGTGGAGCAAAGATTTAAACTTTTGGGTAGTGTAAAACTAAACTCAACCAAGATACAAAATATTGTAAAGAGAAAGTTGGGTCTATTTTTAGTGACCTTATTTAAGGTAATAAAATGACCAACAAAATTAGTGATATCTTGAAGAATATCTTCATCCCAAAATTATAAAGGAAGCTCAGGGAGATGCACCCAAATAGGTCGCAAGTAAATATTTTTAACGTCAAAGCCAATAAACCATCTTTGAAGTTGAAGAAATGCCTTGCTAAAAAAGTAGAGGCCATCATGACAAATGGAAGTGTAGTCCTCCAAGGAATGAAAGAAAAAAAGAAAAACCTATTCATTTGGAGAAGAGGAAATTTGACCTAATATTGAATGGGCTACATTGATGACTAGAAAGATATGAAAGAGTGGTGTGGAGAAAATTACTACCATTTTTTATGGCTAAAAAGATATGGAGGTGTTTGATCAAAAAATTTCCTTGTGGGTGCTAGTGGAGATGGAGTGGATGGTGGCAATGTTTTTTCGTGTGGTGGGTGAAATATTTATAGTGACTAAGGCACTAATTTTATGCTAGAATTTAATTTATGGTTTTTTTAAAAACTTTGTACTAATATGACAATTGATAAATGTTTCCATTTTTTCAGTCAGTTTTTTTTATTTTGTGATTTTTTCCCCTTTTTTGACTCCATGTCTACTCATTTTGCACTTATCATTGTGTATAATTTTAGGGTATGATCCTATTCTACCAATTTTATTATAATACAATATTTTCATCAAAAGTAATCTACATTCTAGTTTTTGCATGAAATAATGTAATAAGTCACCCTATATTGAGAAATTATAAGAGAACAAGATTCAAAACTAAATATGAGTTGTAATTTCCTTGTAGTGAAATAAGTTTTGAAAACCTATTTATTAATAGACATAATGATATAATAAGTGATGGATTTCAGTTGTAAAACACATTAAATTAATGAAAAAACCATAAAAAAATTACTTCAAAAAGAATAAAATTTGCTTTTATCCTCCATTTTTGTTCATCTCATTTCTATTCACCCTTTTCTTTATTTTCTTCTTATCCTTTCCTTTCATTCTTTCTTAAATTTTCTTGCTTATTTTTATCAACGACTATTTTTTTTGTTTTTCACTTATCCAAAAAAATTCTAATTCATTTTAAAAAACTGTGAATTTGCAATAGCATTAAACATTTGATAGGTTTGAATCATCTAAGTGTAAATTAAACTATATTTTTACTAAGAAATTTTGAACATAACATGTTTAATAGTGGAACCCACTCTAAAGTATTACCTATTTCATTAAATAAAAATTGACTTGTTAAGATCAAACATTAAGATTTTTTTATTAAAAATAAGAATTTTTGATTAAAAAGAATGAAATAATCCTACATTTATAGATATAGTTTCTCCTCAATTCTCTAGACAAATAAATTCAGTATTCTCTTTACATTTCCAAGACATCTTTTATAGTAAATGATACTATTTTTTTAAATATAACTCTCAAGACGTTTTGTTTCACATTTTTGTTGGCATACATGGACTCCAGTTGTACTGGAGTAATCTTCTCTGCCATCGTCACTTACCTACTTCACCAATTGCATTTATTTCCCCCTTCTTCCTTTGTTTGTATTCTTCTACATTCTTCCTCTTCTAGGTTTTTACATATCTAAAAACTTCTATCTTTTGCTTATTCTGGAAGCTTCCCAGTTGCTGGTGTATGACTATATTTTTTGTATAAGGAAATAGAATGAAAGCTCTAATTTGTTGGTAGAAGAAAAAACTTGACTGTAAGAGCATCGACAACTCTGTTCTTAGAATGGCATTAATATAAAATCTCTGTTTCTTGTTTTAAAAGAGATTTTGTCCTCTTTTTAATATCGTAGGTTGTATGTTGTATGTTTTGGTTTCCTCTATTCTTTGCAACATTGTATCAGAGCATGGATGATTGGGAAGGAGTTTTGTGAAGTAGCTCATAGCATTGGAGTAGAAAGGAATTAAGGGAAGGCATGAGAAAGAGCAAATAGTTATTTATGCAGACCATATCAAAAGGCAGAGAGGAATTTGAAAGAAGAGGCTACGTTGACAAAAGAGAACTTGTAGAAATCAAAGAAAAAGCTGTCACATGTGAAAAAAAAGGTTATTGATCAAACCACAAGGAGAATTAAAGGCATTGCAGACTGTAGAAAAGGTAATTCGTAATATACAAAGTTTGTATAAAACACAGTTTTTTCTTAAATTTCAGAGATTGGAAAAGGAAATAAAGGAATAGCAAGCAACAAGGAGAGGCAAAGTTTTTAGAAAATCATGGCAGGAACAAGTGGAAGCATTGCACAACCTCAGATTCCAGTCTTTAATGGTAAAAATTATGAATATTGGAGCATAAAAATGAAAACCCTATTTTGCTCCCAGGATGTTTGGGACTTGGTTGAAAATGGGTTTCCTAAACTAGCACACCAGCAAGCTTATCAAGCTCTTACACAAGCTAAAAAAGATCTTTTGAAGGAAAAAAAGAAGAAGGATGCTAAAGCATTGTTTATCATTCAGCAAGCAATGGAGGAGTCAATTTTTCCAAAAGTTTCAGCTGCCACAAGATCAAAACAAGCATGGGAATATTTGCAAACAGCTTACCAAGGCACAGATAAGGTGAAAATAGCAAGATTACAAATTCTTAGAAGGGATTTCAAAAATATGCAAATGAAAGATTCAGAATCAATAGACTCATTCTTCACTGATGCAATGACAATAGTAAATCAAATCAGATCTTATGGAGACACCATTGAAGATCAAAAGGTTGTAGAGAAATTACTCAGAAGCTTATCAACAAAGTTTGATCCAGTTGTAGTAGCTATTTTGGAGGCCAGAGACCTTACTCAGCTATTAGTAGAAGAATTAATGGGATCACTCTTAGTACATGAGCAAAGATTAAATCGATCAAGGTCATCATCATTGGAAAATGCGTTCAAGACTCAACTTTCATTTGGTAGAACAAGAGGAAGATCAAATTATAGTAGAGGAAGAGGATGTTTTACACCAAGAAGAGGAAGAGAAAATACACAATTTGAGAGCAGAAGACCAGCATCAAGCCCATATGCACATTCTTCACCAACAAGAGGAAGATGGAGTAGCCATTCTCATAGCCATCATCAAGGAGAAAGGTATGATAAATCCAACATCCAATGTTATTACTGTAATAAATTTGGGCATTATGCATCTGAATGTAGAAAAAGGCAATATGACATGAATAAACAAAAGGCACATTTTACAAATGAAAACAAGCCCAACACTAGTGAAGAAAACACCATATAGATAACATGCAATGTAGCACAAGAGAGTTCCAAAGAAGTGTCATTCTTAGATAGTGGTTGTAGTAATCATATGAGTGGGAGTAAGAAGATGTTTGCAACAATGGATGACTCAGTAAATCAGAAGTAAAATTGGGAAATGATCAATGAGTTTTAGTCATGGGCAAAGGGTCAATTAATATAAAAACTAGGCAAGGTGAGGAGAAGCATATTTTTGATGTATATTATGTTCCTGGATTGCAACACAATCTCATAAGCATTGGGCAACTAGTGCAAAAAGGATATAGAATATATTTTGAAAATGGTGAATGTGTGATTCTAGACAAGAAACCAAGCAATAGGCTAATTGCAAAAGTTGAGATGACAAAAAATAGGATGCTCCCACTTAAATTTCCAAAGTGAACTATTTTTGCAGCCGCAAGGATTTGAAAAATTTGCTGAGTTAGCTTTCAAAGCTTCATAGAAAAATGAATCATGGTTATGGCATCTAAGGCTTGGGCATTTAAACTTCAAAGGGTTACAACTGTTATACAAGAAAAGAATGGTACATGGATTGCCACCAATAGAGTCACTTAAGACAACATGTGAGAGCTGCATATTGGAAAAGTAACATAGGAAAACATTTCCAGTTGGGGAGTCTTATATGGAAAATCATCCACTTGGGATTGTGCATTCAGACCTTTGTGGACCTATGCAAACACCATCCATAAGTGGAAAACTCTATTTCATGACATTTATTGATGATTTCAGCAGAAAACTATGGGTGTATTTCTTAAAATACAAATTAGATGCATTTGTTGTTTTTAAAGAGTTCAAGGCAAAAGTTGAGAAAGAAAGTGAATACTATATCAAAACATTGAGAACCGATCAAGGAGGAGAGTACATATCAAATGATTTTTAGAATTTTTGCAAAGAAAATGGCATAAGAAAACAATTTACAGCAAGGTATACTCCTCAACAAAATGGAGTAGTTGAAAGGAAGAATAGAACAATTATGGAAATGTCTCGAAGCATGATAAAAGAAAAACATCTACCAAATGAGTATTGGGCTGAAGCAGTTGCATGTTCGGTATACATATTGAATAGATGTCCAACAAAGGTAGTGATAAACAAAACACTAGAAGAAGCTTGGAGCAAAATGAAGCATAATATAGCACATTTGATAGTCTTTGGATGCGTGGCATACTCATTGATACCTCAAGAGTTGAGAAAGAAATTAGATGATAGAGGAGAGAAGTGAATATTTGTGGGATATAGTGAACAATCCAAGGCATATAAGCTTTACAATCCTATCACAAAGAAGCTGATTAGAAGTCGTGATGTTGAGTTTGTTGAAGAAGAAGCATGTGATGGTAGCATAGACCAAACAACTATAGTTGTTGCTACTATTCCACAAGAGAATGAAGAGAATGAGACTCAAGATATAAATCCCACTACACAAGAAAATGTTCCTACAATACCTACAAAGGCACCTACCACTCCAAATCCAACTACTCCAGCAAGTAATGACAATAGTGAGTCCTCTAATCCAACCCTTGCATCACTAAGGTTAAGGTCCATAAACACTTCAAAGAAGACATGTAGTTTAAGAGACATTTATGATGAAATACAAGAGGCTGAAAATCATGATCTATGCACTAATTTTGTATTCTTAGCACAAGCTGATCAAATTTATTTTGAAGAGGCAATTAAGGATGACAAATGGATTGCAGCCATGGATGAAGAAATTCAGTCAATAGAAAAGAATCAAACTTGGGATCTAGTAGAGCTTCCTAAAGGAAAGGATGTGATTGGAGTTAAATGGGTTTACAAGACAAAGTATAATGCTAATGGAAAAGTAGAGAAAAACAAGGCAAGACTAGTAGCTAAAGGCTTCACACAACAACCGGGCATAGACTGCAATGAAACATTTGCACTCGTGGCAAGATTGGATACCATTAGAATGGTCTTATCTATTGCAGCTCAAAACAATTGGAGGGTTTATCAAATGGACGTTAAATCAACATTTCTGAATGGCATTTTAGAAGAAGAAGTGTATATAAAACAACCACTTGGTCATGAAGTTTTGGGAGAAGAACATAAGGTATACAAACTAAAAAAGACATTATATGGTTTGAAGCAAGCTCCTAGAGCTTGGTACAGCAGGATATATTCTTATTTTGGGAACAATGGGTTTAACAAGTGTGGCAATGAACCAACTTTGTATGTCAAAGTGAATGAAGGAGAAATCTTGATAGTGTGCTTGCATGTAGATGATTTGATATTCACAGGTAATATATCAGTTGATTCATTCAAGGCAACCATGAAAAGAGAATTTGATATGACTGATTTGGGGCTCATGAGATATTTTCTTGGGATAGAAGTTAGCCAAAATGAGCATGGCATCTTTATATGTCAAAGTAAGTATGCTAATGACTTGTTGAAGAGATTTAAGATGAAAAATGTGAATCTAGCACCTACACCTATTGCATTGGGTTTAAAACTTAGCAAGGATGACAATAGTCCTAGTGTTGATGCAACTTTGTTCAAAAGATTAGTTGGAAGCCTTATGTATCTAACTACCTGTAGACATGCAAAAAATAACAATCAGGCATCATATAAATTAACATTCATTTCTGCTATGAATCAATTAAAATATTTATTGATTAACTTCCTAAGGTTCATTAAATAAATCAAATTATTTAATCCTTATGTTCTTCTCATTTGATTTAATAAATCAAACAGATTTAATGTCAAATCCCTAAAATCCCCTAAGTTAATTAATCTAAATTAATTAACTTCTAATCACAATTACCATTCTCTAGCTTTTGACTCACCTAGAGTCAAATCTAAACTCCTAACTAACCCACCCACTTGCATCAATAAATCAATTTAATTGATTTATTAAAAAGCCTATTTTCTCTCAATAACTCTCATCTTTGACTTTTTTTGTACAAAGATTATTCCCCCCAAAAGCCTCAACAACATGCATTTATTGACATTTTTCAAATTTGAATGGGCACATTGGCCAAAACTTGCACAAGCTTTGACCAATCCCATCATGCCAAGTGGCTCTATTCTATTGCAGGGGATTTAGTCCCACATTGACTAAACTTGGCCTCTCTTCTCTCAACTTCTTCTATAAAAGCAATGCATCTTCTCTCATCTCTACAACACATTCTGAATGCATCTACACTATAAGCAACTTGAGCTCATAGCAACTCATTGTCTATTGGCTTGGAAAAAGGATTGGGAAAGGGCTCTCTCACATTTTCATGGAGGGCACCAATCCACCATAGGATAGGTGGTATTTTATTTGCTCTATATTGCATATTTTATCTTAGTTTTCATTATTATTTAGAGTTAATGACATATTTTATCCTATGAGGATGGCTTGAATCTACACAATCAATGTGCAAGATTTCACCACCATCCTACAAGAGATTATTTTTTTTGAAACCAAAACTTAAAAAAGCATTTTTTAATGCTTGTTTCAACAATCTTGGAGCTTTCACTTACTACCCTTTTTTTCTATTTTTAGCTAACTCACCTTTCAATTTGGGCTTAAAATCAATCAATGACTTGATCTTTTCAAAGTTCGTTAAAATTGAATCTTAGATACTTACTAGATTTCAATTTGGGATTAAAATTGAACAAGGCAACTTCACATTTCAATTGGTGCATTTAAAACGAACTCATCATTGCTTTGAGGAATTTAAAATTGAACATGTGTACTTTGTGTTTTGTAAACTTTTTTGCAAAGTAGTGTCATTTAAAAGGGCGTATGCACTTCTCTCACGCTTCACGGCGATCTTGAGAATCAAAAGTCTTTTTGATGACCCTAAGTTGCATAAAAGATTGCCTCCACACTTCAATTTGGGATCTAAAAATTGAACAAATCATGCGAGTGTGAGCACGATATATTGCGGAGGTTCTCCCCTTTGTTTTTCAATGAAGGTTGTGTGAATGACCGAATATGTTAGCTCACTTTTGTTTATCTTAGAGGCCCTGCCTTGTGGGAAAAAGTAATCACCCAAGGGAACGACCCAACTGGGAACACGCTAAAGCCAAGCGACTTCCAACCGGTATATAAGTGTGGATTCTTGAGGAAAGTTCAAGAATCACGAGGATTATTCCGACGAGATGGACAGCAATGGACTCTCGCCGATGTTGGATAATCCCCCACGAACGGAATGCCCGAATTAGAACCCCTTGTTTAGAAATTGGCCAAAACTTTGTCTATCTTGTTGGTGCAAAAGGTTATGTCCTTTGAAGCCGCCCCACGTAACATGCGATCTTGTTGTGGAAATGGAAAGTATGCCATGGGAGATTCATGGGTACTAATGCTTGGCTGACCTGAATAAGTGAGTGCTGTGGAGGGGAGCCAGTATGGTCAAGCATTTAGCCATTCGCACAAGATATGCGCACCTGGATTTATCCAAGTGGGAACCCAACAAGGTATTGTCTCATCAACCTAAGAGTGTGAAAGTGCTTGGAGAAAACACATTGCTTGATCTTGAAAACATTTGGAAAACAAACATACACAAAAACCTTGAAATTTCAAACACCTTGTGGGGAACAAATACCTATTGACGAACTTGCCCACTCTTGCTTTCCCTAGGAATCACATTCCTAGAGGTTTCTAAGTGTGCAAATTCTATCATCATTTGTTTCCAATAAGGATAAACATAAGGAACTTTTGCCCTATTTTCCTCGATTTCCACACAAAGGACATTGTGGGATGAGAAAGAGAATGGGACATTAGACATATAGTTTGAAAACCTAAGCAAGCAAGTGTCTTGGATAAAAAGAACCTCATTTAACCAAGATAAAAAGACAAATTGGATTACACATGTGTTTTCTAACATGATTTCCCGCAAGATCAAAATCCCAAAACCAAAGTTCAAGAAGCTTAGTCTAAAAGCTCATGAGGAGCGTCTTGAGAGACTTTTCGAATTCAGGGAAAGATTGGTTTATAACTTTTACAGAAAAGCCTCAAGGAACAATCCAGCATTATATGCATTTTATTGTCAACAAAATCCCGAATTGTTTCAAAGATTTGCATTTCTCCCATAGGAAGTCAAGCGTGTTCTTCAACACCGAGGTTTTGTAGAAAGAGAGTCACATCTAGGTTAAGGTTCAAGATCAAAGTTGTCATTCCCCTTCATTCATCCATCAAATCAAAGTCTCATTTCATCATCAAACCTTTTTTGAGAACTCTAGAATCAAACATCACACTAAACTTAGAGGGCTAAACCAACATCATCATATCTTGGCTTAACACACTTAGCCAACATAGTCTCAAATCATTGAACAAATTTTCTTTGAGATAACACAACTTCTTAAAGTCTATTAGTTCTCCAAAACATTGGCATAACACACTTTGTCAATTCATCCATTTTTGTGCAAGTTCCCTTAGGATAACACAACTTCCTAGGGAAAAACAACTTCACAACCAATCTTGTTTGACTTAACGCATCTAGTCAAATTATCACACTCAAATCAAATCAAAAGCCCTTTCAAAGTTTAGCACATACATTCAAAAAGTTTTCCAAAGGTTTCATTCACTCATCTCATCCATTTTAACCCATCACCATCATCACCATCTTTGATCTTTTAGCTACCCTAGTTCTTCTCTTTTTGGACTTAAAGGATTAGGATCGAACAAATCCCTATTTTTATGGTCCAAACAAGATCTCAACACAAGAAGGACATGGAGAATATCAGAGACATATCAACTTCTATGGACATGAGTCATCTAAATATCGAAGTGAACCTAGCAGGATCAAGCAATCCCCCAAGCAACTCTCCCGTATCATCACAAAATATTCAAGAGGAGAGTCATCAAGAGGACGACATAAATGAAGACATAGGGATGACACCAGAGGAAATCATGGAAATGATTCAAAATCCTAAGAACCATAAAATTGTTAGTGCTATGTTCAAATGCATAAATTCAATAGAAAGAGGAGGGGACATGCCCCCTCCCAACCTTAACACAAGCACTAGTGCAGTTGCATCCCCATTGTCAAACATCAATCAAGAAGTACCTTGCATCACCTCAATCATCACACCAACCTCCCCGATTGTGAACAAGGGGAGTGCCATGTTCCAAGAATTGCAAGAACACCGCCTTGTGGCTAATGAAGAAGCAATCATCACCCCTACATTTATTCCGGAAAACTCATTTCACCCTTACATCCCACTCACATTTCATAATCCCGCTGGTTCATCCTCATTTCACGCCACACCAGCTTATCAATTGAACATACCAACTCCCCCACCGCATGAGGAAGTTGGTTTGCTTGGAACAACAGAAGCTATCAATCCCTTCTCTTTCCAAAGTGGTGTGTCATCCCTTCCCCCACTTCCTTTCACATCTGCATCGCCTCCTGGAATAGGTCTTCCACCTTTAATCATCGAAAATTTTGCTAATCCAAGCAATCTGACCACCACTTTGAACCCGCTTCTTTTGCCCATATCCTCACAACAAATCGCAACCATTCCTGTCACCACGGTTAATGCATCTATTGGTCCTCAAGTCTCCCAAAGCATGCCTCATCAAGGACCAATTGTCTCAACCACCCCGCCCACAACCCAAATCACAGTCACAACCACAATCCCTCCACCCGCCACGACAGTTGGCATGATTCCTGCTCCACCACCAATCCCACCGCCAAAGCACAACACGACCAATTCATTCTCCATCATGTTGCAAAACGCACAACAAGCTGCCCACCAAAAGGCACTCCAAAAACAACAAGCCGCACAAGCACAAGCGCAAGCTCAAGCACAAGCCGCACAAGCACAAGCACAAGCTCAAGCTCAAGCACAAGCCGCACAAGCACAAGCACAAGCACAAGCGCAAGCTCAAGCCCAAGCTCAAGCTCAAGCCCAAAAAAAGACACAAGCTCAATACCAAGCGCAATTGCAAGCAATCCACCTGCAAGCCTACCACCAAGCCCTGCAAGACTTTCAAGCACAACACCAAGCTAAACAACAAGCTTTATTGGCACAACAGCCGCTCGACCAACAACAAGCATTGTTGGCAAAACAGCAGCTACACCAACAACAAGCGTTACTAGCTCAGCAACAACTTGACCAACAACAGGCTTCATGGGAACAACAGCAGATGGACCAACAACAAGCGCTATTGGAACAGCAACAGCAAGATCAACAACAAGTGTTGTTGGCACAAATGCAAGCTTACCAACAAGCCCTAAACGCACAACCAAACTCGCAGCAAACGCCGACCAGTACGCTCCCCACCCATCAAACACCTCCAACACCTCACCACTCATTCATCCCGCCCCCCGACCCAAGCAAGGATGTCGCAACACAGATCAAATTGCTTTCGCAGCAGGTGTTGGACTTGCAAGTAGGAAAACCACAAGGACACCAGGAAACTTGTGCCCTTATCCGTTCGATAGAAGTCTCACCATGGTACCATTTCCAAAGGGATTCGAGATCCCCAAATTTGATAAGTACAATGGAACGGGCAACCCTGAAAACCACGTCAAGGAATTTCAGGTGCACTGCATGGAAGTCACATATGATGACACGTATCTAATGCGGCTCTTCCCCCGAGGCCTGACTGGTCCAGCTATGGAATGGTTTTCTTGCCTACCCACGGGCATTAAAACATTCGAGGAAATTGTGGAGGCTTTCCTTAAAAATTATGCTTTTAATATGGGTGCGGATGTCAGTTTAGAAGAACTATCTGCACTCAAACAAAGAAGAGGAGAGTTATTTGCATCCTTCTTGCAAAGATGGCGATCCAAGGCCAATCAGAGCAAATGGGCCATGCCAGAGGAACAACAAGTTTGCACCATCATAGCCAACTTAGATGAAAACCTGGCATTCTACCTAAAAATGCAGTGCATCACATCTTACGATCAACTAATTCCAAAGGCGCTCAACATCGAAAGAGCCCTTACTGCACGAGGAGGCGCACCTACATTCACTCCACCGCAGGATAACCGCCCGTCCAACAACTACAATGATAAACCTTGAACATGGTCGAGGAACAAAAATATCACGAACGACAGCGTGGTTGATGCTAAGGTAGTCATTAGTGCTCCTAAGCAAAATACCCAAAATCATCACCCGCAAACTCATAATCACAACAATGTGCAGGCTAATGCAGTAGTAGCACAGTCACAACCACCTTCCACCAGCCAAGTCAACAATGTGGGTAATCAAGGAGGACCACCTCCCCGTAACAAGTTTCCCCCCAAGAGAAAGTTCACAGCTCTTGGCGAATCGATTGAGTCTGTCATGAAGAAATTGGTCAAAGAAAACCTAATCAAAATTTCTAACTCCGAACAATACACAGAGCCCATGACCAAACCGCCGTGGTACAACGAGAATCTCCTGTGTGACTTCCACAAAGTTAAAGGACACACCACCGCCAACTGCATGAGACTCAAGAATATCATCCAAGACCTCATCGAGGATAAGGTCATCAACATCGAGCAGC
The DNA here is from genome assembly GCA_007115665.2 of Sequoiadendron giganteum. Classification (NCBI taxonomy): domain Eukaryota; kingdom Viridiplantae; phylum Streptophyta; class Pinopsida; order Cupressales; family Cupressaceae; genus Sequoiadendron; species Sequoiadendron giganteum. Next base: position 345,843,365 of record CM021100.1, read on the forward strand.
CGGCCGGAAACCAAGACCTAAAAATCTACACGAATCCGATGCCGAATCATAATCAGGGAAATAACCAAGGGAATAATAAGGGTAAACAAAAGTATGCTAGTGCCAATCTAGTATACGAGGAGATAGTCGGATGTGTCGACGAGTTGGTCACTGTCATAAATATCAAGGGAACCAACAATGACTGTGGAGTCACCACACGAGGCGGAAAAGTTACCATTGCCGAGGCACCTGCTAAGACCCCCATGACCAACACAAAGGCTATCCCCTATGATTACAATGTAATTGACCAACTGAAGAGAATACCCACACAAATATCCATCATGGAATTACTAAAAATCTCTGCCGCTCATCGACAGATCCTGGATGAAGCACTAGCTGCCTCTACCGTCGCTGCTACCCTTGACACAGAGCAATTTCAGGCTATGGTAGGTAACATCGTTACCCCGAATCTCATCACATTTTCGGACCAAGATTTCCCCCCGCAGCCATCTCATAACTGGGCACTTCACCTCCAAATCCTAGTTCATAAAAAGAAAGTCAAGCGAGTCCTGGTAGATGGTGGTGCAGGTCTTAATATTTGTTCTTTAAAACTTATAAAGAAATTGGGATTCGCCGAGGATTCCATCAATAAAAACAAAAGTATCACCATAAGAGCATATGATGACCAAGAAAGAGTGTCTCAGGGCACTATCAAGATCCCCATCCAAGTGGGGCCAGCAACCATGGAAACAACTTGTCAAGTTCTTGACCTTGATTTGCCATACAACATTCTCCTGGGACGCCCATGGATACACGGAATGAAGGCAGTGGCCTCAACCTATCATCAGTGCATTAAGTTCTCATATCAAAATGAGGAGGTTACCATATATGGGGATCCCGAACCCTTCGCCTATTGCAAAAAATTGGAAGCCAAGTTTTACAAGATCCCTCAAGTACCTAAAAATGATGAAGGACCATCCACTTCATACATAGACCCAGCTAGTCTCGCCTCCACTTCTGCGACAGAGACACCTGCCATCCCAAACATATTCGAGATCAAGAACATGATACAAGACAATGGATGCGGTGATTATAGAATGAAGAGAAATGCTTTTGTTGTAGGAGAGTTACCACAATCTCCTAGATCACATGGGCAACCATAATTGACTCAAACACCTGTCCGCACTAGAATAGAACCCTCTGGATTCCACAGTTGGGGGGATCTCAGTCAGGAAAATGTGGATGAGGAGGACATCACAAACACTCTGTACCAAGATGAAAGACCCACTCACACCCTACCCATGGAGGAAACAAACAGAGGGTTACAAATGATGTTCGACATGGGCTATAATAGGAATGAAAGCCTAGGAAGAAATAGTGATGGACGGTTGGAGCCCATCATTGTAGAAAGAAGAACGCAGAACCTTGGCCTCGGCTGTACCCCTCCGAGTATAACTGTGCGTGGCAGAAGTGTTCCTAATAGGGTAGTGAGGTCCTCTCCTCGGGTCTCGACAACTAATCTTAGATTACCCGTGTCCACAGGCCTACCTCTCGATAACTTCACATTTGACATAACTGACATTTGTAGTAGCAGTGACAACGATGACACCATAGGTGGCCTACCTAGGCTCTTTGAAGATTCCACCTTACTAATGATTAGTGTCTCACCCGCTGAGCCAATCCAACAAACCCACCAAATCCACTTAGTATACCCCCAACTCATCGATCACGACCAACGGGGACTGCCAATTCTAGACTCATTCGAAAACGATGAGGCTCTCTCCGAATTCATGGGACTAAGGGATATTGTTCCATGTGGAGATCAAAAGGTAGGATTTGATATCACTCTAGACACACAAGCATACTATGGGGAGACGATTGAGTCTTTCAGTCGCAAAAGAAAAAGATCGAGAATAAGCTCAGAGTTATTGAGTGAAAATCACACTGTGACACTCTCTAACCATAAAATAGTAAAAATAAAGGACGCATCCAATGGCGAAAACCTCTCTGAGGCACCAGAGGATGAAGGATTCAATCTCCCCCCTACTGCTCTACACCAGGAGAAGTCAACAGTATTGGCAGAACAATGCAACCCGGTCAACTTAGGAACAGAATCAAAACCACAAATTACCTTCTATGCAGAATCCCTCCTAGAAGAAGAACAAAAACTACTAGTAGCTTTCCTAAAGGAGAGAAAGGTAAATTTTGCGTGGACCTATGCAGACATGCCAGGCCTGGATCCTGAAGTAGTAGTGCATCATTTGGCCATTCACCCCGGAGCAAAACCAGTTAGACAGAAGCTAAGGAAGATGCACCCACAAATAGCCTTGCTTGTAAAGATTGAGCTACAGAAACTTTTAGATGTTGGCTTCATACGCCCGATTGACTATCCATAATGGTTATCTAACCTTTTACCAGTCTCAAAACTGAAAGGGGGCATCCGCATCTGCACTGATTTCAGAGACCTAAACAAAGCATGGCCCAAGGATGACTTTCCACTACCCAACATTGACATGATAGTGGATATGACGGCCGGACATGAGATGCTTTCCCTAATGAATGGTTTCTCGGGGTACAATCAGATATTGATCGCAAAAGAAGACCAACACAAGACAGCATTCACATGTCCGTGGGGCACCTACTGCTGGAATGTAATGCCATTTGGGTTGGAGAATGCAGGAGCTACCTACCAAAGAGCCATGACATTAATCTTCCATGACATGATCCACAAAATAGTCGAAGATTATGTAGATGACATACTTGCTAAATCAAAGAAGAGACAAGACCATATAGCAACTCTAAGTGCTATCTTTGACAGGCTCGAACAATATAAGGTTAGACTCAACCCGAAGAAGTGTGTCTTTGGGGTGCAATCAGGGAAGCCGCTAGGATACATAGTTTCAATGAGAGGGATAGAGGTAGACCCTGCAAAGGTAGAAGCAATCCTTGAAATGAAAGCACCAAGAACGTTGAAACAACTAAGAGGATTGCAAGGAAGACTCCAGTCCATCTGAAGATTCATAGCACAATTGGCAGATAAACAGATTGCCTATGCACACCTACTTCACAAGGGAGTAGTTTTTAGATGGGATGACAAATACGAGCAAGCATTCAACAAAATAAAAGAATATCTACTTACACCACCTGTATTAATGCCACCAATTGTGGGGAAATCACTAATCCTATATATCTCTGCAACAACAGCCGCCCTGGGGGCCCTTTTAGCCCAACATGATGAAAAGGGAACCGAGCGGGCTATATACTACATTAGCAGAACAATGGTGGGACATGAGCTCAATTACACGTCAATAGAGAAAGCTTGCCTAGCATTGGTATTTGCGGCTCAGAAATTTAGACACTACATGCTAGCGCACCAAATCAAGTTGATTGCCAAAATAGACCCTCTAAAGTACCTATTGACAAAAGCAGCACTTACAGGTAGAATGGCTAAGTGGGTAATGATATTATCTGAACATGATATCGAGTATGTAGAACGAAAAGCCATAAAAGGACAAGTCATTGTGGATCAGCTGGCAGAAGCTCCCCTCTACACAGATAATCCACTCATATCAGAATTCCCAGATGAGTCCCTTTTTAACCTTGATGCAACAGACCACTGGAAGCTATACTTTGATGGCTCTCACACACAACATGGGTCAGGAGCTGGTGTGTTTTTCATCACGCCGCAAGGAGATTGCATACCTAGATCATACAAGTTGGCATTCCCTTGTACGAACAATATAGCAGAATATGAGGCTTTGACCATAGGACTCAAGATTGCAGCACAATGGCGAATCATGGCACTAAAAGTCTATGGCGACTCGCAACTTATCATCAACCAAGTCAACGGCGAATACCAAACCAAGGATGATAAGCTCACACCATACAAGAAGGTGGTAGAAAGCCTCAAGGAATCTTTCATCGATATTACCTTTGAGCAGATACCAAGGACAAACAACAGAGCAGCTGATGCAATGGTGACAATTGGATCCTTACTCGACATCCCTCGTAACGTCTCGAAACATGAATTCCTCGTAGAGCAGCTTCTCGTACCCACATTCGAGGTACCAGAGTCAGAATACGCATGTGAACTCGTTGGTCCCAGTGATCTTTGGTATCATGATATATACACCTACCTAAAGTTAGGAATCCTCCCCACTGACATCACCCCAAACCTAAAACGCACTTTCATCAAAAGAACTTCACGATTCGTCATCCTAGGAGAGACCCTCTTCCGTAGGAGTACCGATGGAACCCTGTTACGTTGTTTAAAACCCGAGGAAGCCCTGACTGCTCTAACTGAGGTACACAATGGCACGTGTGGGTCACACTCAAGTGGTATGACCTGGGCTAAAAAGTTGCTAAGAACAGGGTACTATTGGCCGACGATGGAAAAAGAGGCACACAGTTTTGTCAGAAAATGCTTGCAATGCCAACATCATGGAGATCTTATTCATGCACCAGCTCAAGAACTGCATCCTATTGTTACACCTTGGCCCTTTTCACAATGGGGGCTTGATCTCATTGGTAAAATATCACCCACCTCATCCAATGGCCATAAATTCATTATCACCGCCACCGAATACTTCACTAAGTGGGTCGAAGCAATTCCCATGACCTACATCACCGGAAAGCAGATATCCAAGTTTATCCTGAATTACCTCATTTGTCGGTACGGTGTCCCCCAATCCATTATCTCTGATAATGGGATGCCCTTCAAGAATCAGGATGTCCGTGACTTGTGTGAAAAATTCAAAATCAAGCATCGCTTTTCCACACCATATTATCCACAAGGCAATGGCCAAGTAGAAGCTACAAATAAAACCATTTTGAAAATCCTCAAGAAAACAGTCAATGACTCTGGTCGTGACTGGCATCTGCAGTTAAATCCCGCCTTATGGGCCTACCGCACCAGCATCCGCACGCCAACAGGCGCCACCCCATTCTCTCTGGTCTACGGATCAGAGGCCATACTCCCCATTGAGATCGAGCTCCCATCACTAAGGATATCACTGCAAAACCTTATCACAGATGAGGAATACAGGGTCACAAGACTCAATGAGCTGGAATTACTAGATGAAAGGTGCATGGACGCCCTTAATCATCTACAAGTGTACCAGAATCGCCTAAAAAGGAGCTACAACAAGAACATCAGACAACGCACTTTCCAAGTTGGTGACCTCGTGCTGAAAGAAAACCAAAAGAACGTGCCAAATCCAGATACAAAGGGAAAATTTGAGCCCAACTGGCTGGGACCTTTCATCATCACTACAAGTTACACATCAGGGGCATATCAACTAGCAACACCAGAAGGCGAGCCTCTGCAGGAGCCTCTGAATAGCTCTCATCTCAAAAAGTTTTATGCCTAAACATTGCAAGGTATAGAACCAGAAAATACAAAAACAATCAGAAAAAGTCCTGAAAAAATGGTTACCTCGATGAAAACCTGGCAAATAGGCATCTTGGTGACAACAAAAAAATCAAAAGATCAAAAAATCCAAAAAAAATCAGAAAAGGATTGAAAAATAGTAAAGAGAAAAAATCGTCCTCTAGTGAAAACCACTTCGGTGGCGCTTTGGGAAAATACCTTGGTGAAAACCTGGCAAACAGGCGTCAAGTGTAAATAAAGTACCTTCCCCATCTATCAGGATCTGCACAACTCATCCACTCCATCACATTCCACTTATCCGCTCGCATCCATACCATAGCCTGCGTTGGTATCTGTACTATATTCCACCATCGGAACTACTTGGCATTTCAAAGGTCAGTCTGTCCCGCCTTTATCTAAGTAGTCTATCGCACCACACTGGGGGCACGTTCTCGCAACATCGGATCGGATTCGTGTATATTCTCGTGATCTTTTTCAAAATTCATCAAAAAATTCCAAAAACATTCAGAAAACTCATTCAAAATTCCAAAAACATTCAGAAAACTCATTCAAAAAACCAAAAACATTCAGAAAACTCATTCAAAAAACCAAAAACATTCAAAAAATCCATCAAAAATTTCAAAAACATCTAGAAAAATCATCAAAAATCCAAAAACATGTCGAAATATCAGAAAATCTTCAAAAATTTCATCATTAAGTCTTGTCAGTTTTTTCTACCTTGTCGAACTACGTCGTCTCTGAGCTTGAACGTAGGCAAGGTGATCTTTGATCATCCCCCGAGATGGTTGGGTCAGTCCTTTAGGCGTCCGTCGCATTGGCAATCCGTTTGCCCATCTAGTCTGCATCTTAAGTCAGTCCTTTAGGCAATAAAATGGCAATCCATTTGTCCATATTATCATCAAGTCAGTCCACCACCAGTCGAACTACGTGGTCTCTGCGTATATAACGTAGGCAAGGCTAATCTATGGATGAGCTCCCGAGACCCCTGGGATAGGTCTTTAAGTTAGTCTGTTCGTTGGAAAATCTTGAAAATACCAAAACATTTGTAAAATTCCAAAAATACCAAAAACAGCCTCAAAACATTTGAAAAAACCAAAATAGTGCATCCATTTCATCTCGCTTTCACTCTTGATTGTCATCACTCATAATAAATCATCGTCGCTTTCACCCTTTGGTGAGTTAGTCAGAAGCAAGTTTAGTAGGTTCTAAAGTGAATGCCTAATCGTCAAAGTCTCGAAGGTCTAAGTCAGTAAGTCAGCAAGTTGGTCAGCTCGGAGTATCAATAGCTCATCACGCAATCAGTCTCACCAAAACCTTGATCACTACATGTCCTAGGATGAAGCTTTCCTGCGATGGACATAAGCATCAAGTACCCCACAGTAGTTTAGTCTTGGCTAGCGATACGAAGAAAATTAGCTTGCTTGTTTACTTTATTTTAGTCTTTTAGACTTATCTTATTTTGCGCTCATTCCAAGGACCTCTCGATGATGCCTAAACAAAACTGGTTTAGAGAGAAAGGAATGGGGCAACGATCAGTATCTTTTTATCTGCTATGCTTGTTGGATATTCTTGTAAAATAACTTCATCACGCATACTTTGTTTTGTTTGTAGGAAGGATGTTTTAGGTATCTTGTTGACCACATAAGAAGGCTTGCCTTTTTATGTTTTGGCCCGAGATGTCTAGAATATCTGAACTGCATTCTGAATAAGGTTATGTCTGTCAAGTGTGAACAAGAGTACTCCTATCTGATTGTCAAGTCAAAGTCCATCACACTAGGCACAATGCCATCGTGGTTCTTAATACCTTGATGCATCGCACCTATGTGTGTTATCAAACATAAAGAAAGGTATGCTCCTTTCCCATCCCTGGATAAGCAACACATCATCATCATTCATCGTCATATCCAATAAAGTCTCGATGACTAATGGACTTATTGGACTTCTACATTCTGCTTAGATTTAAGGGTTCATCCCTCTCATTCTTCTATCTTCTTTCACGCTAACAATGCATCCATCTTGCATCCGTATTCTCATTCTACATAATCATGTCATACCATCATATCAGGACAACATCATACCATCTCATCCATCCCACATGCATCGCATAATCATTTAACATGCTTAAAATAATATAGATTTGTTATTCTAAGCATCTTCCGAACATCTCATTTACATCATCATTACCATCCATACATCCATTTTGAACCTCTTTGTCACGAGATCCACCTCAAATTGTATCTTTTCGCTCGATCTCTCGAGGGGGCAATGTACTAACATACTTATTTTCCACCGGGGCATCTGAAAAAAAAAAAAAAACCAAAGAATTTTTAATTTCGATGTCGGTAGAATCATTCTTTGAACCAATGCAACGAGTACATTGCTTCAAAGAGGGGCAAAATGTAGACATGCAAAAAATAACAATCAGGCATCATATAAATTAACATTCATTTCTGCTATGAATCAATTAAAATATTTATTGATTAACTTCCTAAGGTTCATTAAATAAATCAAATTATTTAATCCTTATGTTCTTCTCATTTGATTTAATAAATCAAACAGATTTAATGTCAAATCCCTAAAATCCCCTAAGTTAATTAATCTAAATTAATTAACTTCTAATCACAATTACCATTCTCTAGCTTTTGACTCAACTAGAGTCAAATCTAAACTCCTAACTAACCCACCCACTTGCATCAATAAATCAATTTAATTGATTTATTAAAAAGCCTATTTTCTCTCAATAACTCTCATCTTTGACTTTTTTGTACAAAGATTATTCCCCCCAAAACCTCAACAACATGCATTTATTGACATTTTTCAAATTTGAATGGGCACATTGGCCAAAACTTGCACAAGCTTTGACCAATCCCATCATGCCAAGTGGCTCTATTCTATTGGAGGGGATTTAGTCCCACATTGGCTAAACTTGGCCTCTCTTCTCTCAACTTCTTCTATAAAAGCAATGCATCTTCTCTCATTTCTACAACACATTCTGAATGCATCTACACTATAGGCAACTTGAGCTCATAGCAACTCATTGTCTATTGGCTTGGAAAAAGGATTGGGAAAGGGCTCTCTCACATTTTCATGGAGGGCACCAATCCACCATAGGATAGGTGGTATTTTATTTGCTCTATATTGCATATTTTATCTTAGTTTTCATTATTATTTAGAGTTAATGACATATTTTATCCTATGAGGATGGCTTGAATCTACACAATCAATGTGCAAGATTTCACCATCCTACACTACCACAAGACCAGATATCATGTATGGAGTTAGTCTCATTTCTAGATTCATGGACAAACCAAAGGAATCACATTGGAAAGCTGGAAAAAGAGTTTTAAGATACATTGCTGGAACAAAGAACTTTGGGATCTTGTACGCATCTTCAGATGATTACAAACTTATTGGATATACAGATAGTGATTGGGGAGGTAGCATGGATGATAGAAAAAGCACTTCTGGGTATATCTTTCATTTAGGATCAGGAGCTATCTCTTGGGCATCGAAAAAACAACCAATTGTGACACTCTCATCAGCTGAAGCGAAATATGTTGTAGCCACATTAGCAGCTTGCCAGGCAGTATGGATGAGAAGCGTACTTTCATATTTGAGGCATCCTGAAGAAGAACCTACAAAAAAAATTTGTGATAATAATTCAACAATTGCTCTATCCAAAAATCATGTTTTTCATAAACGAAGCAAGCATATTGATACTCAATATCATTTCATTCGAGAATTGGTGAACAATGGTGACATACATCTTTAGTTTTGCAGGTCCGAAGAACAACTGGCAGACATCTTCACGAAGCCGCTTGCAAGGAATGTTTTTGAGAATCTCCAGGAAGGAATTGGAATTGCAGACATACAGGGCAGTGAAGATTAAGGGGGAGTGTTGGCATACATGGACTCCAGCTGTACTGGAGTAATCTTCTCTGCCACCGTAGCTTACCTACTTCACCAACTACATTTATTTCCTTCTGCTTCCTTCGTTTGTATTCTTCTACATTCTTCCTCTTCGATCTATCTAGACTCTTCTAGGTTTTTACATATCTAAAAACTTCTATCTTTTGCGTATTCTGGAAGCTTCCCAGTTGCTGGTGTATGACTGTATTTTTTGTATAAGGAAATAGAATGAAAGCTCTGTTTTTTCGGTAGAAGAAAAAACTTGACTGTAAGAGCATCGACAGCTCTGTTCTTAGAATGGCATTAATATAAAATCTCTGTTTCTGTTTTTAAACAAGATTCTGTCCTCTTTTTAATATCTTAGATTGTATGTTGTATGTTTTGGTTTCCTCTGTTCTCTGCAACAATTTCTTTAGGTAAGGAAAAGGCTTAGCTCAGTATCCATTAAAACACCGAAAGTACCCATTAAAATACCAAAGTACAAGAATTCTAGGTATTTAGCACTTTGCTTGCAAAAACTTAGTTACTTTGTCTTTCAACCATACGGATTAACGATTGACAGTTAGGGAAGAATAGCGGAAACATACATTTTCCATATACACATTTTTTCAATGATTATACTATTCTAAATCCATTATAATGTGCGTCTACTATCCTGCATAATTAAGCATATTTGCATGATATCATATAAGGCTATTTCGTTCAACTCTTAATACCATATATCAACACATAAACTAAACTTTTAATGTATTGGTTATGAAGTTACGACTTGTCAAGAATAATCTATGGGTGTCGACAGCTTAGAAATCAATTAGCGCCTCAAAGCTGTTGTACAGCATCAACAGTATCTTTTCAGTTTATGTTTTCGGTAACACGTGAATTCCACATTCATATTCTGTAGTTTTAATATGCTTTCCAAGAGCTGATTATAGCATATACATTTTGAAAATAAATTCAATGAGCTTTGGTATATACCTTCCCAGGTATGTGCTGTTTAATAATTCCCTTGAACGCTCAGTATATACAATATCATTAACTTCCTTTAGGTCCGACCATCATCTTTAAAAATTTGACTAATATACAGTGCCGACCAGTGGGAACATCGAGTTGAGATCCCATTTTCCAGACTTAATTTATTATATGTTTGTATTCAATTGGACAGTTCCTCGAGAAAAGAGAAGAATCTCGTTGATGCTATTTTTCTATTAAAGTGGTTTCTAATGATTATAGCTATTCAATGATTCTGACCAGTCCTCAAATTCCATAGTTGGAATCCATAGATTCATGGAATATACACTTTAAGTAGAGACTTCTAATATATTTTAGATGTGTTGACAGCGATGAAGTGAATAAGGGCCTCACGAAAATAAACAGTGCTACTAACTGCAAATAATTTGTTATTCTGTATGTGTTATATATAACAGACAACACATGCATCCCACACTACTTTCGGAAAAGTGAATTTAGTATCTACTGTCACTCCCATTTAGTGTTATATAATCCCTTGCATGTTGGAACTACCTGCTTGCTATCACGAGTTGCCACTTTTGAAAAGTAAGATTCCATTCATTTGATAAAAAAATAAGTTTCAGGTTTTCTAACGTAAGCCTAACAATTGCATTACTACTTATATTTTGAATACTAACAACATATTAACCATTCCATACAAAGAGCCTAACTCTCGTGATATGCAAAATGGACCGAAGACAAGGTGGCAAGGTAATAAAATAAATAGTCAAATAACAAACAATACAAATTTGGGGAATTAAGCATGACCTGACTAAATAAATTGGGCTAATATATTAATTAGAAAAATGGTTGTATGGTACCCTTCATCTGTTGATTGGATTGAGCTGAATTTTGAGAGTTGTTCAAAAAGTAATCCAAGGGTTGTAGTAGTGGGGAGTTTGCTTAGAGATCATAAGGGGAAAATGATAGAAGCATATGCTAAATGTTTGTGATTTTCTACTAGCAATAAGGCTTAAGCGACAGCTGTTTGGAGGGGAATAAAGAGACTAAATTAATTAGGGTTCAAAAATGTCAGCATCGAAGGATACTCCAAGGTCCCCTACATGTTTGAGCATCTGCATTATATCCCGGTTGTTGAAAAACATTGTTTGGTTACATCGTAGATTTCAAGAAATCTCTTATTTACTTATGTGATTCACTAATGGAAGGTGACTTACGAAGCTCACTAATTAAAGGATATCCAATTTGTGTCATCATAACCTTAACAATCTTGTGCTTATTTGCATGATCTCTTAGTGAAGAGGAGTCGAATATCACTCCTCCATCTTCATGTAAGGAAGGCCCATTACTTGTGTCAATGTTCAATTTTTTTTGCACCATGATATCCTCCCTAGGAGGAGAGTTTTTAGGAGAACTACAAACAATATATTCATGACATTCCAGGATTGGTTCTTCTAAAATGACTTCATTGCATGCAAGGGAGTTATGAATGGTTGGAATGTCCTATTTAATAAGGTTTTCCCTAGGGGAAGAGAAACACATAATATTCTCATCAATCATAGTATGAGCTTCACAACTAGGAGAGGAATATATGTGATTGGCATGTTTATCTATGTTTTCATCTTCTTTCACTAGGGAATTCTCACAAGAAAGGGGTGAATGGAGGCTAGGTAAAGTGATGTTTAGGTTCATGTGTCTATAATCTAATTCTCTTGGGCTATAATATCTTCCCAATGGGGATGAGGAGAAGGACAAATAAGACCTCCATGACTCTCAATGATTGTATCTTCTTTCACCCAAATACCTTCGTCACTAATAGGAGAGGTAACAAGAGAAGAACAATCATGATCATCATGGTTATCTATGCTTGTGTTCTCTTCTATCACAACATTCTGAAAAATAGGAGAGATAAGAGTTAGCTTAGGTTTAATGCAAGCATCACTATTTTCAATCTCTTGTGCTAAGAGACTCTCATAACTAGGAAATACATTGAATGAATGACTAACATGCTTATTAACTAAATTTTTCTTTCTAAACTTGGAAAAGATAGATACCAACATTTGTGAAAGGTAATCTATGCAAACTCAAAACACAATGTAAAGGCCTGAAATGAAATGTGCAGATTCAATTTTAAGATTTCAAACAAGGTAATTTAGTGATTACACTATGCAATGAAATGTTGTGAGTGAAAATTTGGAATGAAGCAATGAATGAAAAGAGCCACTTTAAAATAGACATGTAAAATGCATTAAAAAAATGTCAACCCACTGAAATAGATAACCAATGACTGCAAACAAGAACACATAAAAGCAATTTGAAACCCTAGAAATTGGAAAGTCAAAGTCAATAGAGACTAAGATGCCAGTAAGGATGTCTTGGTCCTACTGATCGAATTATGTTGTTTGAGGGGCTGGAATAGAAAGAAAGCAACAAAGATAGGATTCTTAGCCAAAAACCCACAAAGGGACTAAGATTCCAGGAATGGTATTTTTGTCCTAGTAGAGGTTTTTTTTTTTTAAATAGAATATTTTGAGTTGTTAATATTGTTCCTAGATTTCTTACCTAGGGACCTAATGTTGGGAAACAACATAAAACTATGCAAATGAATGCAAGAAAAAGTGACTAATGACAAGTAATTGGGTGTAATGTTGAATGCAATTTTTTTCAATGTTGAATGAAATAACATCTTTCTAAATGCAAATAGGATGATTAGCAATGCACTTTTAAGTTTTTCAAATAGATAAAATGATGGAAGAATGCGAAAATGCAACCTATATGCACTTTAATTGATGTAAATATGAGAAACCATAAATGCACTTTCACCAAATATGGGAAACCCTAGATGCACTTTCACTAATTTGCAAGATGCAATGCAAGAATCAATGCAACCTAGATCTAGGATTTTAGTGGACTCCAAATCATAAAATTAATGCTCTAGGATTTCAAGCTCACCAAAATGAACAATAAGAAAAATGGGCGATGTTGTTGTACCACTATTACCCTATTTTCTTTCAATAATTTCCTAGGAATCCAAATTGGATTGAATATCAACCTCAAAGGTGAGAAAATTCTCAACAAGGAAGACCTAGGATGGGTTCTTTTAGGCTTTGAGGGGTTCACCACCAAGAAAAAGTTTGGAAAAGAAAAATAAGCATTCAACGCACAAAAACTAGCAATGCAAGATAAATGAAGGATGTAAATGATGAAATTATGCAACAACAAGTTAGGATATTTGTAATTGGGAAGTCGAGAAATGTGATGAGGATTCTAGAAATGTAAAAAAGCTATCAAAATATTTTATGGAGGACTAAGACACCCTTACTATCTTATTAGTATTGCTATTGTTTTTTGGGGTAGATGTAGAATATTTAGATGCCAAAACAAGATCCGAAAGACTCTCTACAAAATTCCACTTGGATGACTAAGATGGCCTTGCTACCATCTTATTAGTCCTGATCTAAATTTATCAAATCTCTAAAAGTGATTTTGAGGCTTGATGTTTGTACTTGTTTCTTCTTTGATCTCAGGTTATGAAACTTTTAGATCTAGCTTATAGGTCAGTTTTTGCGAAGATGAAAACTTTGTAACACAACTTCAAATTTTTTTATCTTTGCACTTCAAATGATCTTCAAGTCTCCAACCTAAATCTACAAACACAAGCATGTAAGAGAGGAAAAAATTGTTGATTGTTAGTGAATGGGTTTTTCCCTTGGTCAAACGTGTTGGTAATTAAACCTTGAAATGAAATGAAATGGGGGAAAATGATGAATGAAAAACATGCAATGTTTCAACTCACCAAACCCTTTATGTAAACTCTACAAACTTGTGTGAAATGGCTAGCTTTGAAATATATATTGAATCAAATAAATTCTTGATAGAAATGGATTTTAATTGCTTGCTTGAATAAAAACCCTACATCATAAATGCTAGCACAAAAACACACATGATGCAAGAAGATCATTGATATGATGCTTGAATCTTGAGGATGGCTCCAAATGCTTGATAAATTGCTCTTGAATTCTCTACAATGATCTCTCAAAATTTCTAGGATGTGTGGATGTATTCTTGGATATGAAAATGAGTAGAAGATCCTTGTATTTATACTTATTGAACCACAAATTTTATGTTTTGGGTTAAAGGATGGGTCCTCCAAGGCTTTCTAGGAATTTCACCTAGAAAGAAAGGGGTTTCCTTTGTGAAAATAAAACTTAGGATTCATTCAACATTAGGGTTGGATATGATTTAAATGCCTATATGAATTATTCTAAATGCTATAATATTATAAATGAAACTAACTATTCAACAATAAACTATTGAAATCTACATTGCTTGAAAACACATAACGTTATGCAAGAAGGATGAAATAAAGACTATACAAGGCAAGATAACATAATAGATCAAACAAGAGCACTTGGAAATTGATGAACATTGGAATCTAGGTTGTACAAGCCTCTGGAAATCTAAAAAATCTGACTTTTATGCCCATTGGGACACTTACACCAAGCTAGGAAACCTAGTCCCAATTCTAGTAAATTGCTTCAGGCTTTGTTCTAGCCAACTAGGTACTCAAATCCACCAAAATTTCTGACAGAATCCTAAAGTGGGACAAGGAAACCACTTTTGGTGACCTAGTCCCTTTCATCTTTCCAAGAAATCTAAAAATTCAGTTAGAGGTCTACAGTCTACACTCTGCTTCTTCACTAAAATTTGGGTCTAGATCTGCAAAATAAACCTTAAAAATGAAGATAGAGAGAAAATAGAAGATGAAATCACTTTGAAAACAAGTCTTTTTGCATGATTTGGTGGCTAGTTGCACCTCCTCAACCTAGATTTCTCCATAGGCATCCATGATCAACCCTTTACAATGTGAGAGCTTGAGTGTGAAGTGAGCTTGAAGACCTGCAAAAGCCCTAACTTGTTGTCTTAAGCTTCAACTTTGTTGTAGAAAGAGAGATGAATCTTCTTGTGGAAGATGTTCAACACTTTGTTCTTGAAGTTGCTCTGTGAAAATGACTAAAGGATTAAGGTAGAGTGAAAAAAACCCTAATTGTTTGTTATTTTGACCAAAGAGGCCAATACTCATCAAGAATTTTTAGCAAGTCGGATATTTTCCCGCTCAAAAATGTAAATAACCCTAAAAAGGACTAGGTTGTCACCTTGCGCAACCTAGTCCCACCAGGGGTTTTTGAGGTGGGATCTATGAATTTTGAGTGATTTTGGTGTTGTTTGTCGGGACTTGTATGATTCCTTTAGGTAAAATAGGCCTCAAGGACATAAATAACAAGTCTTAGGGGCCTATAAAAACTATTTTAGGAGGGTGATTTATATAAGGGTACCTAAAGTAGGATAAAATTAGGCACAAAATTGTCCTTTTCTTCAGAGGTATACAATTATTTGTGACACATTTAGCCCCCACTTTAGCGCCCATATAAGTCTATGTACATATGTTAGCTAAAGGACTCTAAACAATGCACTTGTTTTCATAAAAGGATACTCATTAAAAGATGGAAGAATGAATCCCCTAGTGTAGTTATCTATAAAACTACAATGTTAGGAACCACATCCTACAACACAAATTTTTTAGTGGTCAAAAAATCTAATTCCTAGACATTGAATTTGAGGGTCGATGTATGCCACCCCTTGATTTCACTTGCTTTATGAAGGTGGAATCAAGGTAGAAATCTAGCCACATCGAATAAGGAAACACATATCAAAGGGAATTTCTATGTACCATGCTAGATAACCATAGGTGATTGATGAGGTAGGGTGTGGAAACATGATTATGACTCAATAGACGACATCAGAAATGGAGTTCACTAACACCTGGTATGTTATTTTGAATGAAGAGCACACTAATAGGTCTAAGATGGTAAAAGTATAAATGTTCTTATATGAAAATGAGAAAGAGTAAAAATAATGAAAATGGAGTAAATTGTCACATACTTGTTCATTTACCTTTTGTAGCTTGAGAGTGACAAGGAGATAGTGAAATATGTCGAGCACACATGATTTCACACCTATGAGATTGGATGTGCTATGAGACCAAGTGTCCAATGGTGAGTGACACCATGAGGTGAGTCGATTCTATCACCTTCGTATTGTGATTTTTCAATTATGGAATAATTTATATGCATATTTAGGTTAACTTAGGATCTTGAAACTTTTTTTCCCAAAGTGCCCCTCTTTTTTGCAAAGTGTCCCTTTTGTTCGTGTAATGAAGGATTTCTGCAAAACAGATTGTTAGTCAAATAAAGCATGCAATATTAATCTAAATCCAACAAATCAATAGAATGAATAGGAAAACAAAATAAAAGAATGAATAAAAAAGCTCTTACCCAATAATTTCTTCTCCATGGCTCATTTCTATTGTACCTTCTAACTTTGCTATTATAACAACTGCCCTCAGATTCGGTGTGAGAAAATTCTGTAATGTCCAACCCTAAACATAGCTTTGAAGGATTTCTTTAAAAAATCTATGCAAAATAGATATTTAATTCGAGTATGCAAGTTATTAATAAGCCTAAAATATGATATGATAATAGAAGATGACAATAATGAGATTAAAAAATAATAAGAGATGCCAAAAATGAGATCAAGATTGTCATTTTATAGAAAATGCAATCTTGAACGAACGGATGAGATGAGAGATTGAGAAATTCCCTAGAATCAAAGGTCAAGATTCAATATGGCAACTCTCAATCAGTGTTAGGGTAAAGATCCCTGAATGTGTGGACAAGATTTAATTTAAGAAATTAAATCAATGGTGGAGAATAAATGTGACCTTGAAATGAAATTGGTAAAAATCAAGAGATGAGATTTTAGAAAATCAATAATTTTAGCAATTACTTGATTTGGAGAAGAATATTTCCGTTTTGAATTAAATTAATTCAAAATATGGCTTTGTGAGATAATGAGTAATTAATTTTTTAAATTAATTACTAAAAGAAGAATCAGTTAACCAATGTGAAGTCATTTTTAAATAAATTATTTTATTTAAAAAGAGGGAATTGTCACATAAGCCAATTAAATAATTAATAATAATTATTTAATTTAGTAGAGACAGTTAATTAATTAAATAAATTAATGAATCTATTTAATTATGAGAGGATTTAGGAATTAACGACATATTCAATAAATATATTAAAATATATTTATTTAATAATCAAGAGGACATTAATGATATAGATTAATTAAATAAGTGAGACTTTATTTAATTGTAAGAAGACTTTGATAATTATTGACACATTAAATAAATAAATAAGATTTATTTATTTAATAATCATGAAGAATGAAAGATCATGAATTAATTAAATAATTATAAATTATTTAATTAATAGTTGAATGTGGGCTAGAAACATAATTACAAAGTTATAATCATGTTATGATGAAAGGTGGTAAAATGTTGCTTGCAGGCCTTGGTCATTTTTATGTGTCTACAATTCATAAACTGTCCCTTTTGTTTGCAAAGTGTCCCACTTTTTCACAAAGTTTCATGTTTCTATGTGAAATGTCCCAAAAGGGTTCGAAAGTGTCTAGGGCCTTAGAGAAAGCACACTAGAATAACACTAGCACACTTGCATGATGAATTCTAGAATAAAATTGATGATATTAGATGATTTAGAGAGCATATTTTGATGATTTTGATAGGTACCCACATGATCTTGTCAGTGTTTGGGTTGGAGACAACTAAGATTTTTGGGAGACCTATCCCTCGCTTTGTCAGCAGTGGACACAAGGCACCTTCAAGAGGTAGGTGTTTATTGGGCATACCTCATTCCCCCCATGAGGTACCATGATTCTATGTTGATGGCATTATGTGAGTAGTGAAATGCAAATACATTCATATTTCACCTTCCTACTAGAGATATGACCATCACACTAGAGGACATGGATTAGATACTCTGAGTCTCCTTTTTGGTGGAGTGGGTGCACCTCCAAAGGGTTCAGAACTTTCACGAGAAGCAAGCAGATACCGAGTACTGTTTGGATGGACCAATTCATGATGATAGGGTGAGAGGATGGATTGACTTGGCATTGCTACTTTCTTCACAAGCGCTAGTGGTGATATGAATTATGATGCATACAGTTGCATTGGTACTCTTCCCAAACTTATATAAAACACACTTAAAGGCTAGGCTAGTTCACTTGGTATCAGGGATGGCATAGCACAAGATAGTGTATGCATAGGGACGTTTCATCATTCCACACTTATATTATGATTTATGGTGGTTTGTATTCTAAGAGCTAGATAGCACGGTGCAATGTACACTTCTAAAGGTTTGGTGCTTGGAGAATATCACTTGTAATAGGCCTATTGGCTTCCCATGTCCTACAACAGTGGGGTATCCTTGGGCCTTTAGGTATCCTCTTTGATGATTATGGTAGTATGTAGATTTACACTTTTAGAGGGTGAGGTTCAATTACCTGGAGGAGAATGAGATCTTGTGGAGACCTTATCAAATTGTATTGCATTGAATAGACCATATGAGATAGATGGGGACACTTCAGTTGGATAGATTTTCGGTTGGTTGACATGATCACATAGTGTATCCCTTCTACTATGACCAAGTCATGAGGTTGTTTGGACAGATTCAGAGACCACCCAGAGAATGGTCATTTTTAAGGAGGTGAGTTCAAAGTGCCCAGAGACCTAGTAACACAACATGGTTCATGTTAGACAAAATCATTCAGAGTGACTCTAATTATTCTGATCACGATCAATCTCCGGTCTCTGACGTAGATGATGTCAGTGCCACTTGGGATCATGAGGAGTGGTGGATAGCATCATAATCAACTCCTATTTTTCCTATTGATGAGCCTATAGGGGATGTAGGACCCGTACTAGATGAGGGAGATGAGAGAGAGGATATAACCGAGGAGATATGTTACATGGCTACAAACATATTTACCAACATTATTGATGAGGAGTATAATGAGGATGGAGATCCAAATTATGATGGAGAGGAGGGAGAGGAGGGAGAGGAGGGAGAGGTGAAGGATCAAGATCAGGATTAGGAGGAGAATGAGGATGAGGATCCACTCCTGAGGGAGAGTGATGATGTATTGGATGATGACCGATATGAGTGGGGAGAGACCACTCTCATTCATATGACTATATTGCAAGCAACAACAATAGTGGGCACCAATAATCATAGCTGAGGAGAGGCTAGAATAAAATCAATGCCCCCTGCATAGGATGATGTTGACATCACTCATCCCACCAAAGATATAGGTGATGTTATTTAAGTTTGAATCATGTAATTTCTACTCTGATGTATTACTTTATACATAGATATATATTTATATCATGATGTGTACTAATTATATTTTATTTCCATCTTGCAAGGCCCATACAGGATTGGCAATATCTCTACAATAAGGCCACTATGGAGATAGTTCCATTGTATTTTAATGAGGAGGAAATGGACTCCGATTGCGTTCCCCCACCTATTGTGGAGAAAGATCTAGAGTCACTAATACCCTTCACGATACTACAATTAGCATACGAGAGCTTGAGGAGAGAGGTCCACTAAGATAGGACTCCATTAGAGGAACAATCATCGTGGAATTCGATAGAGGTTGAGAGATTAGAGAGAGAGCTAGCACGGCTAGAGAAAGAGTGGGATCAAATAGCAAGCGAGCATGAGATGGTACTTGTGTGAATGGAGGGGATGGGATTCATGGTCAAACTTAGCAGATCATGATCACAATCACACATAACTATCTACTGATGTTTGAATACTGATGCAGCATGAGTAGAAAATCCCGAGGGATATGGTAATCATAGTCCTTACTGGCATTGAATATTTGGATGGCATGTACATAAAACTTTTGATATATATGTATACATGCATTTTGGTGTTATATGCGTTGGTTTAATGTGTGAATGTTAAATGAGAATGTGATTAATTAAATAGCCTTTGTAAGATTATTTATTTAATTTCTACATGATTTAACAAAATTTATGTGATCTAATCGCTATGTCGGGTTCATCAAAATGAACGACAAATTTTATGTTTTGATTTAAAGGATGGGTCCCCTAAGGCTTTCTAGGGTTTTCACCTAGAAGGAAAGGGGTTTCCTTTGTGAACATAAAACTTGGCATTAATTCAACATTAGGGTTGGCTATGATTGTAATTCCTATATGAAGTATTAATGCTATAAGTTGATAAATGAAACTAATTATTGAACAATAAACTAATTGCTTCTACATTATTTGCAAACACATAATTGTATGCAAGAAGGATGAAATAAAGACTATACAAGGCAAGATAATATAAAAGATCAAACAAGTTCACCTAGAAACTGATGACAATTGGAATGTAGGTTGCAGAAGCCTCTGGAAATCTGAAAAATCTAACTTTTATGCCCACTTGGACACTTATGCCAAGTTGGGCGACCTAGTCCCGGTTCTGGTAAATTGCTCTAGGCTTCGTTCCAGCCAACTGGGTATTCAAATCCACCAAAATTTCTGATAGAATCTTGTAGTGGGACTAGGTAACCACTATTGGTGACCTAGTCCCTTTTAGCTCTTCGAGAAATCTAAAAGTGGAGCTAGAGGTCTACAGTCTACACACTGCTTCTTCACTAAAATATGAGTCCAAATCAACAAAATCACCTTAAATCTAAAGATAGAGAAAAAATGGAAGATGGAATCACTTTGAAAACAATTCCTTAGGTGTGATTTGGTGGCTAGTTGCACCTCCTCAATCTAGATTTCTCCATGATTATCCATAGGCATCCATGATCAACCCTTTGCAATGTGATAGATTGAGTGTGAAGTGAGCTTGAAGACCTACAAAATCCCTAGCTTTCTTCCCTAAGATTCAACTTTGTTGTAGAATCTTCTTTCGGAAGATGCTCAACACTTCTTTCTTGAGGTTGCTTTGTGAAAAATGACTAAAGGATTAAGAGAGAGCAAAAAATGACCTAAAAACAAGTATTTATAAGCAAAAATACCTAATTATCAATTATTTTGACCTAAGAGGCCAACACCCATTCAGAATGTTTAGCAAGTTATACATTTTCCCACTCAAAAATGCAAATAACCCTAAAAAGGACTAGGTCACCACCTTGGGCAACCTAGTCCTAGTAGCGGGTTCTGAGGTGGGATCCATGAGATTTGATTGATTTTGGTGTTGTTTTTTGGGACTTGTATGATTCCTTAGGTAAAATAGGCCTCAAAGTAAAAAATAATGAGTCTTAGGGGCCTATAAATGTTGTTTTAAGAGGGTGACAAATGCAAGGGTACCTAAAGTAGGACCAAATTAGGCATAAAATTATACTTTTCTTCAGAGGCATACAATTTTTGGTGACACATTTAGTCCCCACTTTAGTTCTTGTATAAATATACCTACATATGTAAGCTAAAGGACTCTAAACAATGCACTTTATTTTCATAAAATGATACTCATTAAAAGTTGGGAGAATGAAGCCCCCAATGTAGTTATCTACAAAACCACAACATTAGGAACCGCATCCCACAACACAAATTTTTTTGTGGTCCAAAAATCCTCTTATCTATTTCCTAGAAATCAAACTCGAGGGTATATGTATGCCCCTCCTTGATTCTTCTTTCTTTATGGAGGTGGAATCAAGGTAGAAATATAGCCACATCGAATGAGGACACACATATCGAAGGGAATTTACAAGAACCATGCCACATAATGATAGGGGAGTGATGAGGTAGGGCATGGAAACATGATTCTGACACAATAGACTACATAAAAATTGGAGTTCACTAGCACCTGGTATGTTGTTTTGAATGAAGAGAACACTAGTAGGTCTATGATAAAAGTACAAATGTTCTTATATGAAAATGAGAAAGAGTAAAAAGAATGAAAACAGAGTAAATTGTCACTTACTTGTTAACTTAAATTTTTTAGCTTGAGAGTTATGAGGAGATAGTGGAAGATGTCGAGAACACATGATTTCACACCTACGATATTAGATGTGGTACAAGAGTAGGTGGCCAGCGGTGAGCGACACCATGAGGTGAGTTGATTTTGTTAGCTTCATATTATGATTTTTCAATTATGGAATGATTTATATGCATATTTAAGTTGATATAGGATCTTGGAAAAAAAGTTGGCAAAGTATCCATTTTTTTCGCAAAGTATCCCTTTTGTTCGTAAGTTGTCCCTTTTGTTCACAAAGTGTTATTTTTCTTCGTGAATTCTCACAAAAGGGTTCTAAAGTTTATAACACCTTAGATAAAGAACACTAGAACAACATTAGGAAAATTTCATGATGAATTAAAATAAAATTGAAGATATTAGATGATTTAGAAAACATATTTCGATGATTTTGATAGGTACCCACCCGATCTCATTGGTGTTTCAGTGGGAGACAACTGAGCTTTCTGAGAGACCTGGCCCCCACTTTTTCAGTGAAAAACATAGAGCACCTACAGGAGGTAGGTATTGATTGTGCATGGCTCATGCCCCTCATGAAGTACTATGATTCTATGTTGATGGAATTGTGCAAGCGATGTAGTGCAGATACATGCACATTTGACCTTCCTACTAGAGAGATGACCATCACACTAGAGGATGTGCATTGAATAATCTTATTTCACATTTGGGGGCAGCAGGTGTGCCTCTAGAGGGGTAAAACATTTCATAATTAGGAAGCAGATATATAGTACTACATGGATGGATCAACTCATGGTGATAGGGTGGCAAGATGGATTGACTTGCCACTGCTATTGTATTAATGAGTGCTAGTGGTCAGAAGAATTATGATCCATACCATCGCATTGGTATTCCTTAGGAGGAGGATGAGGATGAGGAACCACCCTTGATGGAGAGTAATAATGTAGTGGCTGAGGACTAATATGAGTGGGGAGAGACCACACCCATTCATATCACTAGATCTCGAGCAACAACAACAAAAACCATAAGTAATCACTGCTAAGGAGGGGCTAGCACAACATCCATTCCCCCTACACAGGATGAGGTTGACATCACTCATCACACTAGAGATATAGGTGATGATATTTAATGTGTCACCAAAAAGTGTAGCCTTGACACTTTTCACTCATTTGGGCCCTTGCCTATAGATTTCTGAAAATTTTCAGCCTCCTTTTACCCCTTTCCAAGCCTTGTGCCAGAGTGTTGTAAAACATTTTCACTCTTTCCTAGGCTTGTCACCACTAAATAAATCCTTTCTTATGCTATAATGACCTCTTAATACACATGCATGCTTTATTTTAGTGTGTTTTATGAGAGAATCCGAAAAAACAATAATAATAAAACTTTAATCCCCAACAACCAACTAAAAATACCCAAGTAGACTAGGTCACCACCTTGGGTGGCCTAGTCCCATGTGGCATAAAATTTCAATTTAACTTAATTTCAGGATTTTGTCTCTAAAACCCTAAGGATGACCTGTATGGTGTTATTTCAGGAAAATTAGGGCACAAATTCTTTAAATAAGGGTTTTTCCCTTGATTTTTCACCTCTTCATTCTTATTTTTCTCCTCACTCAATCTTCTCAAGCACTCATCCACTATTCTTCTCGAGCAAGCTAGATTTTTTGCATACCAAGACATCAAGACATCTCCCCAAGGCATTCAGGGGTTGAATCTTTGCTGCAACTCAATATCTCTCATCATGACAATGTACTAAGTCCATTTTTTTTACATTTCATGTTTTCTCATTTCATTCCACCATTTGATTTAATTATCTACAAAGGGGCTTGACCAAGGCAAGCCCCTATACTCTAACAATCAACATTTATTCTTCCTTCTCTGTGTGTTTGTATATTTAGGTATCTTGGAAGCTTGGAGATCATTCAAGAGTGGATTGGAATCTTGGTGAAGACACCTCCTTTTTGGTTAGGGAAAAAAATTCAATAAAGACACCTACAGACCGAGAATCAAAGTTGTAGATCGAGACACTATAAAAAGAAGGAAGTGTAGCCTGAGACCCCTAGATTCAACTTTCAGACTTCCTGAAAGGTTGAAAGGGACTAGGTTTCCATTAGTGGTGACCTAGTCCCACCATACATCCATTTTAGGGTCAGGTAGATTTGAGTACCCTTTTGGTAGAAGCAGGTTTCGGTAGACTTTTACAAAAAAAAGGACTAGGTCAACCAGAATGGCATAAATGTGCTAGTGGACCTCTACATTAGATTCTTTAGGTTTCCAAATCTTCATGCCATCCCTCTTTAGCCTCCAAGTACATATATTCCTTTCCCTTCATTTTTGTTACAATTTGTTTACATTGCTTAGGTCATTTGCATATCATAGCATGCTTTCCAACATCTTTTACTCTCCAATAGTTTACATTCAATAGTTAGTTTATTTCATTATTTTCTAGCATTTAGGGCATACCGCACACATCAATTAAAGCCCCTAACAACCCCTTTGATGAACACCAATAACACGATTAGTGTGAAAGAGAGACCATTCTTCCAACCTAGCTTCTAGGTGAAAACCCTAGAAGCTCATTGGGGAATCCTCTTTCCCTAAAATACATTATATCTGGTGGTTCATTTTGGTGAACCCCACATTCCTACACCCTCTTTCTAATTTGGACCTATTTAGTATCCTAGCTTTGCACTGCATTGTATTTTTCATTTTTTACAATGCATTCTAGGGTTTAAATTTTCCATTACTGTAAGTGCATATAGGTTACATTTCTGCATCTTAGAACATTAATCATCTATAAAAAAATTGCATTTTCATGTTAGGTTTACATCACCCAATAGCGAAACCTCCTGAATCAATCCAAACAATTTAAAAAATCTGAAAAAATCACCAGGAGGACTAGGTCACCACCCTGAGCAACCTAATCCCTTAGGGCATTTGAAACTACCCTTTATAGAGTTGAAGACCTTGTTTTTATGATTCTATTTGGTGCCATCATCCATCTGTATCACTGGGTTGTGTTTCTGTAGTATGCATTTCATTAAACATAGCATAAATTAGCTCATTTAATGTATTGTACATTTTCAATTTTGCATTTACAAAAATTATTTTCAGATCATTGATAGCGTAATCAGAAAATTGCCTTCTTTATAATTTGAAACTTGCATTTCATATTATGTCTTTAAATTACATGCACATCTTCAATTAAATTTAATTTATTAGACATAACATTCATGGTACTTGTGGATGGCATTAGACTTTTTCAATCTTCATTTTATGCTTTAGTTCCTAGATCATTTAAATTAGATTCTTTATAAAATGAAAACACAACATTAACAACATCACATGCACCCGCTTACACCCTTCTTAAACCCTTTAGTAGCAATTATTTAGAAATTTTAGAGCAAGCCCTTGATGACATCATCTCTTCTAGCTCATCCACTAAAGCTTTGACCGAAGAGGATACAAGCATTGATCATCATGATAATCATAATTGTTCTTCTCCTGATATCTCTCCCATTGGTGATGAAGGTATCTTAGTGAGAGAAGACACAAATATTGATGATCATTATGGTCTTTCTTCTCATCATGTTCCTCCTTCCCCTTTGAAAAACATTAAAGAACACCATTAGAGCATCTTCCCCTTCCCTAGTCCCTATACCCATGAACCTCAAACTTGTTTTTCTTATATCCCTCCTTGATGCAATGAGGATAGGTCAGTGTTAGAAGATACAACTATCACAAGTCATCAGATTCTTGACCCTCCCTTCCCTAATTCTCCTACCATTTGGAATAATCTAATTGAAAATCATAGTGGATCTTCTCTTGATGCATCCCCTCCTTGTGATGAATCAGTCATGGACCTCTTCCAAGCTCTCCTACTAGGGTAGGTTGTATGGATAAAGAGAATGAGACCTTTGATAATAAAATATAAACCTCTCCTAATCCTCCCACCATTCATAATCCCATCATTGACCATTCCCCTAAGAATATTATGCCCTTTTAGGGAGCTACAGAGCCTTTGTTAGACTCTCCTTCCCTATGTGATTTTAATATTATTCAAGCTCAACTCATCCTTTACCCACCTTTGACCACACCTAAACCTGAATTCATTCTCTACCCACCTAAGAATAATGTGTTGTAGTAACTAAGTCATAATATCACTACTCATACACATTACACTTGCAACAACCTACACTCACAACAACCACCCTCCATTCCCTTTTCTTCATCCCCTCCCATCTTACCTATTGCCTCTCGCTTAAATTCACTTCTGAGGGAGTATGACCTTGTGGACCAACTAAGGAATAATCCTGCTCAAATATCTTTATGGGTCCTTATTCAAGCCTCCCATCACTATCACAACATGATGTAGACAACCTTACAAAAAATTATTATCCCTTCTAATGTGCAAAAAAATGACAGCAACTGTGATTCAAGGGTTGGACATTGACAATGTTTTCCACCAAAGTGAACTCCCTCCTTTGGAAGTGAAAAACCGAGTTGAAGCTTTCATGATCATATCTCAATACAAACACATAGGGATCAAACAAACCCTTTTTAACAATGTCTTTATTGTTAGTGTGTGTACTTTCAACCTCTTGGATAGGCTCCATATCAATACATCAACCATTCAACCTACCTCCTTATCTCTCAGTGGATTCAATAGTAAAGGACAAAATCAGCTTGGTGTAATAAATTTATGTCTCACAATTGGAATGGCCACATTGGACACATTGATCCATGTTATGACCAATGATGGTTCATATACCTCATTCTAGGTAAGGAATGAATTCATGCAATGAATGGTGTGCTTCCACTCTTCATTATAAGATGAAGTACATCTGCAACAACAAATTGTACACACTTGACATTGATCCTGAACCTTATAGTGTCTTACAAATTGAGAAAAACAAATCCAAACCCTTCAACACTTCAACACTCACCAAACAATTGGAATCCATACAAAAAATATCGCTCGATTAAGATTAGGGTTCCTTATACTTCAAACCTCCTTTACTAGGAGAATCCAAGACCACAAAAAAAGAATCCACTTCAACCACTTTCGATGACAAATCCAACAATGAACATGCACCTAATCCAAAAGCGTTGAAAAAAATCTATGGAAAAGGTTATGAGTTTACGAAAAAACTTGGCTATAGTGGAAAATGATTTGGTGCTCATGAACAAGGTATCTGCAACCCTATCGAGCCTACCATGCAAACAACCAATCATGGTCTTGGATTTTTTCATTTCATCAAAATCATCTAACCTTCCTCCCACATCAACACCATCCCAAATCACCCTTCTAAACAAACGTTTGAAAGTGATCCTTCGCAACTAACAAAGGACTCTTTTCTTAATGCCAATGTCATCTCACAACCCACTACTGATTTAGATTTTATACACTCTTCCCAAGGAGTGTACAAAATATCACAATATAAAGCGCCTTGTGTAGGTATGAAATTTTTGACTAACAAATACCCCTCTTTTCTACAAACTACAGGACCACCTTCTACCTTCGATCAAGAGGGAATCTTGTTTAGACTCCTCTAAGATTACATGATCACCCTTTCTTCTAGAATTCAAAAGAAATGTTCCAACAAACATTCCTTTTGTTCCTACCATCAAGGTCATGGTCATCACACTAATGAGTGTAAGGCCTTGAGTAGAAAAAATCAACATGTTAAGGAATTTGGTGCTCTCCCTTATGTGGCGACACCTAATTACTCTAATTCATACCAATTTTCACTCAACCTTGCATCTCCTCACTCCTTTTGGCTCACTCTTGTCATAAACTAAGTGGGGGAAAGGGGTTAGTTAGAAATTTCCCTTGTATGTTACTTGTCGTTGTCTCTTTCAACTATTCATTAAACTTTAATGAACGGAACCACCAAAAATGAGGAAGGGAATGATGATTCTCCCAATGAGCCTCTACGGTTTCCAACCCTAGAAGCTAGCTTTTGGATGAATGGCTCTCTTTCACACTTATTTTATCTTAGGGTTCATATAAAGGGGATTTAGGGGCTTAAGGTGAATGTGTGATTGTGATCTAAATGTAATGTTTAGAAAATGAAAGCTAACTAAGTGCAACTATGGATGTAATAAACTATGAAAATACAACTATGTTTTAATACACATTGTGATATGCAAGTATATACAAAATGACCTAATAATATACACTAACTATTATAGAAATGGATGAGATTGAAGAGGAGTACACTTGGAATATTTTAGAGGTTGTAAATTTTGTTGGATTTGATGTTGATATCGAAAGGGATAGTTGTGCCAAGCTGGGCAATCTAGTCCTTCTTCGAAAAAATTCTTGAAATCTAGTCTCGAGCCTGTTTCAGCCAAAAGGGTATCTAGATCTACCAAGCTTTTTGGAAAACAACTTCAGTTGGACTAGGTCACCCAAAGTGGCGACCTAGTCCTCTTTTGAATTTTTGTGAACCAAAAGATGGAATCTGAAGCCTTTGGTTTGTGTTTCCTGCTCCTTCAGGTATCTGGTCTCGAAAGTGAATTTTCTGGTGTGTAGAAGTCTTCTAAGCTTCAACTAGTGTTTCTTCAACCTTAGTGAGTTTGGTCAAATTTTTGAATGATCTACAAGACTCCAATGTACCTAAATATTTTCATGATGATTGATCATGAGTTGCAACAATGTTGGATTCAACCCTTGAGTGTTGCAACAATGATGTCTTATTGACTGGGAATTTGAAACCCTAGTTTTCTTGAGAAGAAGGAGAGATGGAGAAGAGAATAATGTGTGTTGAGAAGAAAATGAGTGGTGAATAATGATAAATTAGGGTTTTGAAGCTTATTTATACAAGTTATGCCCTAATTTTCTCGAAACAACACCATACAAGCTGACCTTAGGGTTTTAGAGACCAAAATCCCAAAAGAAATTAACTTAAAATTGAAATTGTTTCCAAATGGGACTAGGTCACCGAAGGTTGTGACCTAGAACACCTTGGCAATTTTTATTGATTTTTGATAATTAAAATGTGGTTATTGTTAATTTTTGGGATTATCTTCAAAATACACGCTAAGTTAAGACATGCATGAGGATTAAGGGGTTATTTATGTGATGAAAAGCCTAGAAGAGTTTGAAAATATATTGCAACACCTTATAACACTTCACCACAAGGATTAGAAATGGATAAAAAAGGGTTGAAAAAGGTCCAAGATCATAGGCGAAGGTCCAAATGAGTGAAAAGTGTCAAGATATACACTTTCTGGTGACACATGAACATATAAGAGAAAGCTTGGGATGTGGACAACATGTCTTAAGTTGAATCGTATGTGACATACAATCCTCTTTCATGACGTAGCTTATCAGAAACATATGACTTGGCATAGGGCTTTTCGAACAAGCTATCAGTCTTCTTCATCTATTTTAAGGTAATTTTTCACAGAATGGTGTGTAGCAATTTATTTAAAGTGGGCAAATACATCACCACTCACATTTAATTATGTGATTTTATTAATTTTTCTTTTGATTCCCTCTCTTGGAAACATTGGGTACAATGTTGCTCGGGATGAGACATCTGCATTTTTCCTCTTTTGCATACAAGATGATTCCTTCCTCTCTTGGATACAAGATGAGTCCATTTTCACTTTTCCTATCTCGGTGTCATTACACATGATGCTCCTTAAGATGAGACCTCACATGAAAAATGAAAAATCCCTTTGAAAAAAATCACTTTCAAATATCACTTTATTTTTTCGCACCGTATCAAAGTTATCAAGAGTTATACATTTGGTATGGTTTGAGCGGGAAGCACAAGCGACACAAATTTCCCAATAGTGACCTTTTGGGACTTCTCACTCAATGGACAACCAAGAGTCTCATCACCCTATAGTGAGTACACATAGTCTCTTTGTAAAAAGAACCTAGATCTTATCCACAACTAGCTAGATAAATGGTCGAAGTTTGATCCAACCTTTTCACCATTCCCTCTCCTCTTCATTCTAGTTCTTTTCATTGCATGATCATGTATCGTGTTCTACTACAAATAATTCACCCTTGAATGTGTCTTTTGCATTGATGTCTTATTGACTTAGAATCTTGAATCCTAGGGGCTTGAACACCTCCTTCTTCCTCTTTTTCATTCATCACCATCTCCATTGGGATAATTTAGTGTGAGCTTGAAGCAAGTTCATCCTCTCACTAAAGTGGGGGCTAAATGTGTTGCCAAAAATTGTAGCCTTGACAGTTTTTACTCATTTGGGTCCTTGCCTATAGATTTTGGACATTTTTCAGCCTCCTTTTACCCCTTTCCAAGTCTTGTGCCAAAGTTTTGTAAAAAAAATTCACACTTTCCTAGCCTTGTGAACCACCAAAAATAATTTATTTATGGAAAGAGGATTCCCCAATGAGCTTCAAGGGTTTTCCACCTAGAAACTTGGTTCAAAAATGGCTCTTTTGCACTAAGGTGTTCTTCGTGAGTTCATTCAAAGAGGGTTTGGGGGTTGTGAACAGGTGTGACTCAATGTTTCTAGTTGAGATGAACTAATAAAAGAAGCTAGCTATGGATGTAAAGCCTATGAAATACAACTATGGTGGAAAACAAATAATGATATGCAAGTATGTATAAGATAACCTAAGAAACATATGTTAAAATAAAACAAAAGGTTGGAGATGAAAGGGGTGTGCACCTGGAAAATTTCAGAGGTTGGAAATGTTGTTGATGCTAAAATTTAAGCCCACTTGGACATTTATGCCATTCTGGGTGACCTAGTCCTTTTTTTGGAAAATCTCACCCAAGCTCATTTTAACCAAAAGAGTATCCAAATCTCTAAAAATATTTGAAAAGTAGGTTCATTGGGACTAGGTCACCATTTTTGGTGACTTAGTCCTCTTTCGAATTTCTAAAGATCAAAACCCGAAAGTGGAAGCCCTCGGTCTATGTTTTTTGCTCCTCTAGGTGTATGGTCTCGAAAGTGAAGATTATGATTTGTGGGTGTCCTACAAGCTTCAACTAGGGTTTCTCCAACCTCGTATAGCTTGGAAAAGTTGTTGAATATTCTTCCACCTTGGTTATTTTCCAAATATGCCTATAAGACTTGCAAATCACACAAAGAGGGAAAACTTGTTGATTGTTAGGGATTAGGGTTTTCCTTAGTCAAACCCCTTTTGAGTAATCAAACCAAAATAGATAAATGATGTAATGAAGCATTTAATAAATGGGATATGGAGTTTACCTTGGCTTGATGATTGATCATGAAAAGAAATAATGGAGGATTCATCCCTTTGGGTGCTTCTTGAGAGATGTCTTATTGAATTAGACTACTCAAACCCTAGCTTGCTTGAGAAGAAGAGATGAGAGATTAATAGGAGAAAAATGAAGCTTAAGAGAGACAAAATGAGGGGAATAACCCTTATTTATAGAATTTATGCCTTAATTTTCTCAAAATAAGACCATAGAGGCCGACCTTAGGGTTTTAGAGACAAAATCTTGAAAGAATATTAAGTTAAATTTAAATTTTATGCCACATTAGAGTAGGTCACCCAAGGTGGCAACCTACTCCACTTGGGCATTTTTCATTGGTTTTCAGGGGTTAAAGTGTAATTATTGTTTCTTTTTAGGATTGTCTCACAAAACACACTAAAATAGGGCATGTATGTGCATTAATGGGTCACTATGCAATAACAAAGGGTTAATTTTGTGATAACAAGCCTAGGAGAGTGTGAAAATGTTTTACAACACCTTAGAACACTTCAACACAAGGCTTGCAAAAGGGGTTAAAAGAGGTTGTAAAAGGTCCAAAATCCATAGGCAAGGTTCCAAATGAGTGAAAAGTGTCAAGGCTACACTTTTTGGGGACATAGTTGTCATCACTAAATCAACCCTTTCTTATGCTATAATGACCCCTTAATACACATACATGCCTTATTTTAGTGTGTTTTGTGAGATAATCCTGACAAACAGTAATAATCACACCTTAATCCCTGACAACCAATGACAAATTCCCAGGTGGAGTAGTTCACCACCTTGGGTGACCTTGTACCATGTGCCATAAAATTTAAATTTAACAGAACACACTTTCGAGTTTTTGTCTCTAAAACCCTAAGATCTGCTTATCTGGTGTTATTACAAGAAAATTAGGGCACAAATTCTATAAATAAAGGCTTTCCCCTCATTTTGAACCTCTTCCATCTCATTTTTCTCCTCACTTAATCTTTTGAAGTACTCATCCACTATTCTTCTCAAGCAAGCTAGGGTTTTTGCAAACTAAGATGTGAAGACATCTCTTTGAGGCATTCAAGGGCTAAATCTCTATTGTAACTCAAGATCGCTCATCATGAAAAGTCACTAAGTCCATTTTTATTAAATTTCATGATTTCTCATTCTATTTCATCTTTTGATTTAATTATCTACAAAGGGGCTTAACCAAGGCAAGCCCCCATACTCTAACAATCAACATTTATTCTTCCTTCTTTGTGTGTTTGCAGATTTAGGTATCTTGGAAGCTTGGAAATCATTCAAGAGTGGATTGGAAGCTTGTTGAAGAAACCTCCTTTTTGGCTAGTTAGAAAAATTCAATCAATGGCACCTATAGATCAAGAATAAAAGTTGCAAATTAAACACCAAAAGAAGCAAAAAGTGCAGACAAAGACCTCTAGATTCCACTTTTAGACTTCCCAAATGGTTCAAAGGGAATAGGCTTCTATTAGTGGTGACCTAGTCCCACCATACATTAATTTTAGGTTTTTCTATAGATTTGAGTACCCTTTTGGTAGAAACGGGTTTTGGTAGATTTTCATAGAAAATGGACTAGGTCACCTAGAATGGTGTAAATGTCCCAGTGGACGTTTGCATCAGATTCTTTAGGTTTCAAGATCTTCATGCCATACCTTCTTAGCCTCCAGATGCACATCCTAATTTATCTTCATTTTTGTTACTATTTGTTGACATTTCTAAGGTCATTTGCATATCAAAGTGTGTTTTCCAACATCTTTTACACTCTAATAGTTTGTATTCAATAGTTAGTTTATTTCATTAGTTTTTAGCATTTAGGGCATCCCACACACATAAATTTAAGCCCCTAATGCCCCCATTTTATGAACACCAATAACACCTTTAGTGCAAAAGGGAGACCATTCTTCCAACTTAGCTTCTAAGTGAAAAATCCTAGAAGCTAATTAGGGAATCCACTTTCCCTAAAATACATTATTCTTGGTGGTTCATTTAATTTTTATGTATTTACTTTAAGCTCTAATGTATTAATTTATGTATAGATATATATATATATATATATATTATGATGTGTACTGATTATATTTTGTTTTCATCTTGCAGGGCCCACAAAGGATTGGTGGGATCTCTACCGTCAGACTGCAGCACAGATAGTGCTAGTATCTTTTGACAAGGAGGATATGGAATTGGATTACATGCCCCCACCTATTGTGGAGAGAGATCCAGATTCATTAAGACCCTTCATGATACTACAAGAAAGATACAAGGGCTTGAGGAGATAGGTCCATCGAGCTAGGACTACCTCAAAGGCATAGTCATTCTTGAATCAGGTTGAGGTTGAGAGACTAGAGAGAGAGGTGGAATGGATACAAGGAGAGGGATAAAATAATAGGATATCATTAGGTGGAACTTAAATGGATGGAGGGGATGAAGTTCATGATCACATTCAGTGGTTCACAATCGTAATCACGATCACGCACGACTGTCTCTCGATGTTTGAATATTGATGCAGCAGGAGTACCAGATCCTAAGCGATATGGTAATCAAAGTCCACAGTGACATTGTATATTTGGATGAAATGTGCATAAAATTTTTAATATATATACATGCATTTTGATGTTATATGTGTTGGTTTAATGTGTGAATGTTAAATGATAACGTGATTAATTAAATAGCCTTTGTAATATTATTTAATTAATTGCTACATAATTTTTAAAAAAGTATGTGATATAAATTCTCCATTAGGTTCACCAACATTAACCACAAATTTTATGTTTTGGGTTAAAGGATGGTTCCCCCAAGCCTTTCTAGGGTTTTCACCTAGAAGGAAATGGGTTTCCTTTGTGAACATAAAAATTTGTATCATTCAAAATTGGGGTTGGATATGATTGAAATTCCTATATGAAGTATTCTAAATGCTATAAGATGATAAATCAAACTAACTATTGAACAATAAACTAATGACATATACATTGTTTGAAAATACATAATGTTATGAAAGCAGGATGAGATAAAGAATATACAAGGAAAGATAACATAAAAGTTCAAACAAGTGCACTTGGAAACTGATGAATATTGGAATGTAGGTTGCACAAGCCTCTAAAAATCTGAAAAATATAAATTTTACGCCCACTTGGATAGTTACGCCAAGCTGGG
This sequence comes from Sequoiadendron giganteum, assembly GCA_007115665.2. Classification (NCBI taxonomy): domain Eukaryota; kingdom Viridiplantae; phylum Streptophyta; class Pinopsida; order Cupressales; family Cupressaceae; genus Sequoiadendron; species Sequoiadendron giganteum. The sequence goes on from CM021100.1 coordinate 345,877,839, forward strand.
CGACCTAGTGCTAGTTATGGTAAATTTCTCTAGGGTAGCTACATTCCAACCAACTGAGTACTCAAATCCACCAAAATTTCTAAAAAAATCCTATAGTGGGACTAGGTCACCACTATTGGTGACGTAGTCCCTTTGAGCTTTTCGATAAATTTGAAAGTGGAGTCAGAGGTCTACAGTTTGCACTCTGCTTCTTCATTGAAATTTGGGTCCAGATCTACAAAATCACCTTAAATCCCAAGATAGAGAGAAAATGGAAGATGGAATCACTTTGAAAACAACTCTTGAGGTGTGATTTTATAGCTAGTTGCACCTACTCAACCTAGATTTGTCCATGATTCTCCATAGGCATCCATTATCAACCCTTTGCAATGTGCAAGATTGAGTGTGAAGTGAGCTTGCCGACATGCAAAAGCCCTAGCTTCCTACCCTAAGCTTCAACTTTTTTGTAGAAAGAGAGATGAATCTTCATGTGGAAGATGTTCAACACTTTTTTCTTGAGGTTGATTTATGAAAAATTACTAGAAAGGATTCGAGAGAGTAAAAAATGACCTAAATACAAGTATTTATAAGAAAAAATACCTAATTGTCGGTTATTTCGACCTAACATGCCGATGCCCATGAATATTTTTTAGCAAGTTAGACATTTTTGCACTCAAAAATGCAAATAACCCTAAAAAGGACTAGGTCACCACCTTGGGTCACCTAGTCCCACTAGGGGTTTTTGTGGTGGGATTTATTAATTTTGAGTGATTTTGATGTTGTTTTTCGGGACTTGTATGATTCCTTAGGTAAAATTAGCCTCAAAGTCAAAAATAACGAGTTTTAGGGGCCTATAAATGTTGTTTTAGGAGGGTGATTGATGCAAGGGCACCTAAAGTAGGACCAAATTAGGCACAAAATTGTGCTTTTCTTCAAAGGTATATGATTTTTGGTGACACAATTATCTATGCTTAATTTCCCAAAATTACACCACACGAAGCTTACATATGAATTCATTAATTAAAGCAAGGTAAATCCCATCAAGATTTGAAATTAAATCCTAAAAAGACCTTAAGGAAAACTAAGACACCCTAGGTAGTGTCTTAGTCCCAAGGCATGAAACTTGGGGCATAGAATTCAAAAAGGGGCCACTTTAAGGCACACTTAAAATTAGGGTCCCAAGACCATTGGGGGACAAAGATGCCCTAGGTGGCATCTAAGACCCAACTAGAAAATCAAGGACACTCATATAGAATCATTAAATTATCATTTATCCATTGATGTTTATTGGGATTAGCCATAAAAATATGTAATTCATCAAACTTGTGGATGAAAAATAGGACCAATTAAGACATAAATAAGGATTAAAAAAAGAAAGGTGGGCCCAAGAAAGTGTGAGAATGCAAGGGTGTGCATTTTACTATACTACAATATCAAAAAAAATTAGTACATGAGATAAAATATAGAATGTTAGTGGGGCCTATATCTGCCAAGTCCCTCAAGACTTGGACATTGAACCCATCGAGAGACAGGAGTATGCAATCATCAGCTAATAAGAAAATATAATGCATAATATAGCCCCCCTACTCATCCAATAGTCATAGCCTCCCATCGGATGGAATTTAGGTCCTCTCACACTATGTGATTTCTATATGCCTATAGCCTAGAAATCTCTGCATGAAGTCTCTTGACTTCCACTTGATCTAAAGATGAACAAAGCTCCTCATATGTAGCCTTAACTTGATCAGCATGCCTAGTATCACCCTTGTATGCTACTCTCAATATAAAATAAGGCTCAAATATATTTGGGTGTTTGTCCATGATAGGGGGTCCTATAGTCTATTTCAATAGCCTAATCTAAGACAAAAGGAGGTACTATCTCTACAACCACCTATTTGTAGTGATCATGCAAATCTCTCACAAAACCTTCAAGATATAAATCATAAATCTCATCAATTAATATAATTATATATACATATATAAATCAAAAGTATAATCATAAAAGGATAGACATAATCATAAAAAATATTTCATCATCTAAATATTTTTTTTGCTATGTAAAAATAGCCTTATCCTATGCAGGAGGAATAGAAGATGTGCTAGACTTTGTATGCTCATAAGCACTAACACATATTGTAGTTACTTAGTGTGATCTAGTAACACTGGCATGAGATGAATCTCTCCAATCATCGGTCACTGGACCTTCATCTTCTTTGTCACTATCCTCACTCATCAGTTGACCCTCACCCTCATCCATGTCCTCATCCTCACTATCATCCTCATCCTCGTCCTTGTGATTGTCCTCCTCATCCTTGTAATCTAAGTTTTCCTTCTCACCATAGTCCTCCTCTAACTCATCTACAAATGGGTCTGCAACCCTAACCCCTATATCCTCACTTGCCTCCTCCTCCTCATCCCTCTGATCTAGAAGAGGTCATGGAAACCCTATAGGTTGATCCATAGTAAATACTAGATTTGGTCATGTTTCAGCCCACCACTCCTCATATGCATTTGTAGAACCTATGTCATTAATATCAGAGGTTGGGGGTATATCAAGATATGAGTCATCTGATTCACTAGATACAACATCATCCACTATCAGTCATCTCATATCTCCTAGCCTCCAAGCAATCCACACTGATCGCCTATAGAATAGTTATGCTAATAGTGGCACCTATACTTGTCTAAATAGCCTCATGACATGATCGTAGTAGAATGGCCTTACATAATGATGCCTCCTTAGTAAAAACCTATCCCTCTACATCTTTTTCAACTATCGAGTCTCATCTGGCCACAATGGTATCAGCTAGTAGGGTCTCTGTAAGATATCCTCTTGATCTAGTCGATCAAATATTACTCTCAAAAAAGGAAATCTCCATATTGTGATGCTCATCGCAATAGATAATTGAAGGAACATGGATATCCTAGGGTGCATACAAATAGAAATCATATCATCCTTGTGAATGTGATATGCTTTAGGAATCAAACCTATAGGCACATATAGTTTACTATGATCTCAACCTTGTGATAAGAAAACCATCCAAGATCATAGTATAGATGTGAGAGAATACTTCAACGCAATGCATAGATGGTCCTACAATGCTCCATCTCCTGTATCATGTGAACTAGGCCTCCATCTAGGTGCACTCTCAAGCCATTTGAGACTAGTATTAATTCTACAATGGAGATTGTAGTCTATCTCAAAAGTGTTTATCATGCATAGAGTAGCCACTATAGCTCAATACATGGCCCAACGATCTCATCTCAAATTGGTCCTCTAAGGTAGTACCCTATATTTTCTATTATCTACCTATATGTATGATCCTCTATGAAATGGAATGTCTCACCTCAAATAGTAACTCAAAGTATGTGATGTGAATCCTCCAAAGTGATCATCATCTCACTGATAGGGAGCCAAAATGTGCAGGTGTCAGCATCCCATCTCTCTACTAATGCTATTAACATGGCATCATGGTATCTCATCGGTCACATAGGATATGACCAATATAATATAGTATCATGTAATGTTTTTCTATCCTCCTTAGATACTATTGAGATGAGGTCTCGTAAGCAAAAAAATAGTATTTCATCGAGACATTGTTGTGATTGCGGATGGTTCTAACAAAAAATAAATAATATCACCTATAAGTATTCTAAAATATTAAATCTATACATAAATATTTATAAAGTATGCTAAATTTTTTGTAGTATACTTTTGCAAGGGTTGTAGATACTTTATTCCTTTTTTGGGACACTGCGAAAAAGGGACACCTTGAAAAAGAAAGGGGCACATGGAAATTTTTTCTTCTAAGGTTTTAAATATATCTAGAAATTCATAAAAAAATTAATTAAATGCATAAAAAAAAACCTAAGGTACAAAAAAATTCACTCACAGGATGTTGCAGATCACCTCGTGTCATCTCTTTGCATAGGTTGTCTAGTCTCGGGGCCACATATGGTTGTATGGTTGGAATTATCACTCACTCTCCACTAAAATCGAAATACAAGAAGGTAAAACGTAAAATTATTTCAATTATCTTCTCTTTTTACTTTTATATATGTTTAAATTATGTCATTTTTATATTAGGGTTAAAGTTCATTTTCATTAAAACTAGCATATTGGGGGCTAGAGAACTTTTTCAATGCGATTTGTTGAGTTGGATTTGCAATTTCTCTCCCGTTCTCATCAAATGTCTATCATTATATGGTAAGGTACATGGAAATACCCTATGATACGACTTATCCAATTTGATATGGTTAGATCGCTACCTTGATTCCACCTCCATAAAGCTTGTGGAATGAAGCGGGGGAAAATATCTACCCTCGATTTTAAATTCATAAAGAATTTAGATAAGATGATTTTTAAACAACTAACGAATCAGTTTTATAGGATGTGATTCCAAATATTGTGGTTTACAGATAGCTACAATGGGGGATTCATTCTCCCATGTTTGTAAAAGAATTCGTCTGAGTATCCTTTTATGAAATGATGTTTATTGTTTGAATTCCTTTAGCTTGCATATGCACATAGAGTCATATGGGTGCTAAAGTGGGGGCTAAATATAGTGTATAAAATTGTAGGCTCTTCATGGTGATAGTATAATTTCACACTTAAAAAGGACCTATTTTAGTACCCTTGTATTCATGACCCTTTAAGTTACCATTAGTAGGCCCCTAAGACCCTTTATTTTGGATCCCAAGACTTATTTATGCTGAAATCCTGACAAAATAAACAAAAGGCATTCAATTTTCTAACAACCTGACATTTTCCCACCCAAAAACAAAGTTGGGACTCATATGCCACCTTTGGTGTATGACTTCACCTAGGTGGGACCCATACGCCACAAGTTGTGTATGAGTCCCGTGTGGCCCCTTTTTAGTGTTTGAGTAGAAAATTAAGGTTTCTAATTCAAATTTTTGATTGACGTCAACACTTGGGATCTAATAAATGGTAAATTATATTAAGTGCCTATATAAAAAAGTTTTTAAATAATTATTTTCATCTAGAGAGATTGATTCAATATCTTAGCATTCACAAGAATTTAAGGGAAAGAAAAAAAAAAAATTTAAGTCTTGGATTAGTATAATACTATTTTTGAAGGTCTTGACGCTCACTTTTATCCAAGATCTAACATTGTCAAGGATTGATGATGGTTGCCTATAGTGAATCATGATGGATTCTCAGTTGGGAGATGCAACTAGCCATCAAACAAAGCCTAATGACTTTTTTCCTAAGTGATTCCATCCTCCATTATCATTCTAATTTATGCCTAAAGGAAGGTAATTCATCATTCCAAATTAATTCATCATATCTATGTTTCATTTATGTAGCTTATTCTAGCACATTAGAATAAGGTATTTTTGAATATTAGATACACTTAATATTAGGGATTGCACCCACATTTACTTTTAAGATCCATTATTTCTATCAAGGTTTATTTATCGAATTAGTATTTTTACCAAGGTAAACCCCTCATAAGCAAATAAAAATTACATTCTATCGTGTAGGTATTTTTGGCAAGTTTAGATCTAGAAATGAAGTCAAGAAAGGAGAGTAGATATAGAAGAATATATTGAAAACTTGACCTAATGAAAAGTAAAAATAGGAGTGATAGGCCAATTTTGGTGTAAAAGTCTTGGTATAGCATATTTTTCAGGTTTAGTAGGATTCAAAATTGTCACTGCTAGATTCCAATTTCTACCCAGAAACTCTAATCTAGTACTAAATCACCTAGCCTAGTGTATGAGTCCTAGTGAGCATTAAATTTATCATTTTTAGGATTTCAAGTATTCATTCAAGTCTTTTTAGTTTCTAGGTGCACACCTGAACTTTCTATATCTTTTATTATGAATTTTAATTTCATTATCTAGGTCATATACCTAGATTTTGCATATCTTTTACATTCCTAGTCCTTCCAAGCCCTATCTTTGTGGTGAACCCTCTTTTAGTCTTTAATCATACCCATAGGACACCCTACTATAGATATATTTCCATAATTTAATCCTTTGATTGAGATTTCTAGGGTTTCCTTGAGTGAAAATTTGAGAAAATTGATTGTTGTATCCCTCAAAACATAGGACAAAAAAAATTGACATTTCAAAATGCAACCAAAAATGTATGAAAAATTTCCCTAGGAATTAAAGGGGACCTATTTTCCCTTTGGTGAATAGGTTCTAGGACCCATCTAGAGGAAACTCAATTTCCAAGGTGTTTTAACTTATCTTATCATATTTTAGTGTGCGTTTCCCTTTTGGAAAATGAGAATAATAAAGCTTTGGAATGCATAATTTGGTCAACTAGAAGCTTAATTAAGTCCAATTAATTAAGGGCATGAAAACATACTGTGAAATTGTAAATTTATACCATTTCCTACACTACATATGGTAATGAAGTGGTAATGTGATTAATTAATGATCCAGAAAATATTCTTAATGTGATGAATGATTAACAAAATTTTAATGATAAGAGAAATATTTTTAGGTGTCCACACTGTTAGGAATAAGGTGTCTCAACCTTGGATAATTCCTATTCTTATTATTTGTTTTGTAAAATGTATTTCTTGCAAATAATGTAATTAAGTGTGAGTGTACATGTCTAGTTTGCATGTTGATGTGTCACTCCACTTAATGTGTCGGCATCTTGAATTGTGTGTAAGGAGATCATGGCTGAAACGGTTATGACGGATTCCTATGACACGAAAGAGCTATGTCTGGAAGATTCAATGACAGGTGAAGACATGTGGCAATTGATAAAGTTATCTTCGGAAGTTGCCCTAAAAGGGAAGCGCATGATATAAGCGTTTTTTAGGGTTGCGAAGATTTGTGATGTGAGTGTATTGTTGGAACGTTTTTTCATGCTGCCGCATTTTGTCTTCAAGAGTTGGAAATCTCCTGAAAGAACTTGCATTGCAAGTGTGTTGTAACCGTTGTGTTGAAGATAATACATTGTGCAGGTTTTGGAGTGCTGGGGTTTTTTACCGAAAGGTTTTCCCCAGGGTAAATCATTGTGTCATTCTTCATTTTCTGTATGTATGGTATATTGCTGCAATATCTTTGTTAAGTAGATTAACGAATCTGAAATTGTAAGGGTTTAAAACGAATTTGCACCATACTTTCCTTAAGAGATTAGTGTAGGAAGCTGTTTCCGCACCTGAGTTTCCTTACACACACTTTTTCCCTCTTTGAAGAAATATCTAAAGAGATTTTTTTCAAAGAAAAGAAAATAAAATTAGTTGAGAAGAAAAAATAAAGGATATGAAGATTATGATGGCATGTCTTAGTCGGCCGATAAATGGAGAATCACATTGAAGGTATTTGGGTGCATATTTTAGTAGCATAATATAAAATATTCGTGATTATTAATTTGATTATTGATTTTTGAATATTTTACTTTCATACATATGATTAAGATTCTAAATTGAGACTGAGTTGACGAGTAGATGAAAAAGAAGATTCTCAAATGAACTGGAGTTAATTGATGATGGTAGAAACACTTGAGTGAAGAGATGGAAATGGAAATGGAAATTTTAATTTGAAAGTAGATAATTAAATCTAATTTAATTAAATGGATAAGGATAAATAGTTACTTAAATAAGATTAACTAATAAATAATTAATGATGGTGAAACCTCAAAAATAGTGTTCCACCTTTTGAGAGATGGAACTAAAGGGGGATTAGGGTTCCTCCTATTTCACTTATGTTTCGTTAAAGGAAATCGAGATCTCTCAATAAATTGTTTTCATTGAGGAATTGGTTAGATTGTTAAGATGGTTTCCTTGGGTGTGATAAAAGAAAAAAGGAGGTTCACCACCAAGAGAAGGCTTCAAAAGAAGAATATAAAAATGATATACAAATCTAACTATGCAACCTAAGATATGAAACTGAAAAATTAGAATAATGAACTAAGAAAGGACATAAGAGCACCTAGAAAATTTAAGATTCTTGAAATAAGGTATGCACTCCCAAAATTATGAATGTCAATTCACACTAAGACGCACAGTAGGGGTGATTTAGTCCCAATTTAGGGTTTTGAGCTTAAGTCAAAATCTCTAACTATTAAACCATGATCTACAAAAAATGCTTGAAATATGGTGTACAGGGACTCATACAACACAAGTGGTGATTTTTCCCTAGTAGAAAGGTTGATCTAAAACTCTAACATCCTCTAGTGTTCTCTTGTAGCTTCTCTCCTATAATATGTAACAATCTCAAACTCTGAATTCTTCTCCATATAGGATTTTTTGTGATCTTGCAGTGTAGATGACAACTTTGAAAACTTTGCATCTTTGACAAATTTATCCAATCTTTCTCTTCAAGGGATCTTCAACCAAAATCTATAAATAACACATCAGAGGGGAAAATGTTTTTTTTATTAGTGGATAGGGTTTTTCCTTGATGAATCCCCATTTTGGTACTCAAACCTTGATATGAATAGAAATAGAATGGAGGAATGATGAATGAAAAAATATGATATGTTACAACTCACCAAACCCTTAGAATAAAGGCTACAATATTGTATGTGATTGCTAGAATGAATAAATATTTTGATGGTTGATTATATACAATAGATCTTGGCTTGAATATTCACTTGAATCATAGCAACCTACATAAAAAATGTTAGCTCAAAAACAAGCATGATGAATTATGAGTTTGACATGATGCTTGAATCTTGAATATATCTCAAAAAAACTTGATAATCAATTCTTGAATTTTCTTGTAAACTCTTATATAAGTTCTCTTGATTGGTTATGAAGCTCTGGGATGAAATTATTGGCATATGGCTTCTATTATTGTCATTGATGGCAATCTAAGTCATTCATACAGTCCATAGTCTAGTTCTTGTTTATCCTGATAGAACAAAATGAAGAATAGGGCATCCGGTTAAAAGAAAAAGATATCAATCCAAATAAGTCACCAGACTATTATTGTGAGTTGTGGATCTCATAGAAAGGTTTTTGATGTTTGTAATACCTTATTAATGAATTATATCGATGCACATTCACTAGTATGCAATCTAGGAGATCTGGTACACTAATCTTTTGGTTATTTCTGCTAGAAGGCTTACTCATTAAAAATAGTAATTACAGACATCTAAGGAGTAATTGATTAAAAAAATTTGTGTTCAAATTTTTTTATTTGTGTCCCTACTATGTCATGGATGAATATGGATGGTGTGCATAAATATTTAATTAAGGATCTAGCTGATAGTTGACAATAACTTTATGTTTTATAAAGCCAACATATGAATGATCAAATCTTTGATAGTGAATATATATATGAGATTGGTTTTATCATTTTGATATAGAGAATATATGTGAGTGAAGTATATCTGTGTGTGGTGTGAAATTCAGAAGGATAATAAAGTGAATTCATCTATACATGAATTTATGATGCAAAGAGTAGAAAAGAGAAGAGCGAAGTACAAAATTAGACAGAGGATTCAAAATCTAATCTTTGAGCCTAACCAGAACTATAACCTAGCATAGGTAGATGCTACTACTTTGGTTGAACCTTCAAATGGTTTTAATCTAAACTTTTGTAAGCCTATGATCCTTCCCTTTGAGTAGTGAGCTCTAGGTAGTGTACCTGAATCCAAGTGCATTCTCTCTTGTAGAAATTTTATTTGAGTACTCAAATTATCGATTAACCTCCACCGTGGTTTTTCCCCTGATAGGATTTCCATGCAAAAATCCTTGTGTTATGGTGTTGTGGATGATTACTTTATATTTTTTCATCTTTCCTTTGGTTTAATTTTGAAATGGTTTTAATATCAGATTAATATTAGTTAAGATTTGTAGAACATTGATTCACCCCCCCTCTGAGTGTTACCTTGAGTCTAACAATTGGTATCAGAGCCTAGTTTCTTAGAATAATTTTAGCAGCTTGATGTGGATCTTGCAATATAAAGGACTCTGGTAGTCTTTAGAAACAAATTTTGGTGGCACTTTATGACCTCGATCAGTCTAAAAAAGAAGTCTACGAATTGAAAGAAAATATTAGGGATGCTAAGAAATTCATTCAGACATTGAAGGATTGGATTGTTAAATCCAAAGAGAAGAGAAAGGATCTTTGTGATCAAATCAAGCAACAAGAGATAAAAAAACATGGATGATTCTTACCTTAATCAAACCTTGAAGGAAATAACTAAAGAATGTGAAAATATAGAAAAAGATAATGCTACCCCAAAACATGGAATGGAATCTATGGTGGGTATGTGTAGCATCATGATGGGTCAAAAAGTGGAAATATGTAAGTGATATGATGGCTGATGTGGCTGATGACTTGTTTTTAACCTAAAATTGATGAAATGAAAAGGGATTTTAACGGAGATCCTCAACTTTCCAGCAATATAAATTATGATTTACATTGAGTTTAATAAATAATTATTATTCATTTTCTATTTGAATTACAACTAAAGTCCTGATTGATAAGTTGATTACAAAAATCTATAGCTTCCAGACGGTATCATATTTTATGAATCCAAAACATGTGTAACATAATATGCTTCACATACTATAGGATAAAAAAAAAAAAATTGAATTTCATGAAATTTTGACCAAGTTAAGGTGGTCAGAGATACAAGGTTTTATATCTTTTAAAATTTGTAATAAAAAACTCATAATTAATTATTTACCTGGAAAAAATTACCAAAAAATATGCATCACATCGAGATGTGAGTTCTCTACTTATATCTAAAATATTATAAAAAAATATTATCATTTTATTATGGTTAGGGTGGTTAGACACACACCTACTTATTTTTTCCCTGAAATTTAAGTACTGCTACATTAAAATTTCAAATTTTCACAAAATAGATTTTTGTGTTTTAAAATAAACCTAATAGTTTAGAAACTACATTCAATTTGATACAGATTCTATTCTTACATATTTTTGAAATAATATAGATAACTTATTCAAATTTTTACATCAAGTTGCATAGCTTTGATTTTCTAAATTTTCATTATCACTTAAGGGCCTGTTTTTTCCATGATGATCTTGCACATGCCTTGGTGATGAAGTTGACTACAGAGATTGAAGAAAGGAAGAAAAATGAGGAGAACCTTGCTCAATCATTAAAGGAGAAATCTGATGAATGCAAAAGAATAAATTGAGAATTCATTCATACGGAAAGTGAACTACTACAATTCAGAAACAATGGAGAAGAACTTGAAAAATAGATTGTTATTCTCATAAATGAACTTACTACTACAAATGTATATAAGGAGAAGTTTAAGATTTTTTGATCTAAGCTTGATGAGCTGACTCAAGGATAAAAGAGTGGAAATGACAAAAGATGTCCTGGATATGAAAAAGGAGAAAGCTCCAGATCTAGACATAAGAATTTCAAGCAACGAAACTAGATGAACAAAGGTGGAAGGTATTCGATAAGGCAACCTAATGCTCAAAAGTTTAATGGATAATATTTTTCTTGCAATAAATTCAGTAATATTGGTACTGAATGTAGAAGTAATATGAAATCAAGAGTTTCATAATTTCTTGGCCAGTGCTTCAATTGCAAAATGATTGGTCATAAATCAAATGAATGCAAAAATTTATCAAACTACTCTATCAAAAGAAGGAATGTTGAATGTTATACATGTGAAACATTTGGGAATATTGCCAATCAATACAAATCAAGAAGAAATCAATGGAATGATTGGTCTAGACACGGAAGTACTCTATGCTAAAATTGCAATAAGTATGGTCACATTGAAAGATTCTACCAAAAGAAAAATTTGGATAGAAGAGGTCTGGTATACAGAGGTAGAAAAATAAAGAAAGATGACAAAGGAAAATGAAAAGTGACTACAAATGAAATAAGAGACCAGATGAAGAAGACATGGGTAATGAAGAATGAGTCTGATGCTGGAAATGGTTCTGTACTGGAACCTACTCCTGATAATTCCTCCAAAAATTTATTTGAGCTTGCTAGCCTAGGGGGAGTTTTTCTAGGAAATTTTTTTTCTCCCTTTTTTGTAGCTAGTACTAGAACATGAGGGATGGTCTAAAAGGTGTATCAATGATATGCAGAGGTTTTTAGAAAACTTTAAAAGAAAATTCAAAGAATCATAAGTCTGTAGAAGAAATTTTCTCTTGTTGTATGAGAAAACATAGTATCCAGAGAACCTAGGGAAAAAACATTTATTGGAAGTGTGTGAACTATAACAGACAACTTGGAACCCTCATTTTTCACTTTGCATCAAATAAGAGAAGGAGGAGCGCATTTGGTAGGAGATCTTGAAGTAGTGAAATTGATTTGTTAACAAATCTTGGAACACATCAAGTATTTAAGTTGTTTTCAAATTTTCCATATAACTTAGTGTGCAGTTGATAAATATAAAAATACTAAAGGAAGAATGGAACAAATCAAAGGGATAATTATCTTAGATGAGTAAACAGTGAAAATATTAGGTGCATGAGAAATGTGTTGTTAACCAACAAATTGGAGCAAGTGAAAGAAGCCAAACAAAAGAATTTGGATATTTGGAATGTGTTTCCCTACCTATACAACACGAAAAATTGTTAAATTCATTTTGAACAGATTGCAAAATGACACCTTGATTCTGGAAAAACCCTACACCATTTCGAAGGAAGTAATTGAAAATTTGACTGGACTATGTAAATTCGGGGACATATCAAGAAAGAAATCCATTGCAACAAAGAAGTGGAAACCCTGACCAGAATAATTATAGATCAAAGGGCACTAATAATTTTAACAATCAACAACCCTGTTATAAAGTAAATTGCACACAAAATATCATATGAAGTCTTTTTCAGAAATAGAGAAGGAGCAACTTTGGTTGGTGAAATTTACATCTCCCACAAGATCATAATGGAAGGTCAGGATTTTGACCTATCCCAACTATTAAAGGATCAATTGATGGAGAATGCACAACTAATAAAAGAGGTAGGTTACCCTTTCAAGTTCGATACTCTGGTAATATGTTTAGTAATATATTTCTTGAATTGTTTACCAATGATCAACAAAGTGGTGTGAAAAGTAAATGAACTTGTATGCAAACAAATATACTCATACTCTAAGAGCTTGGCCAATTGGGATCAAGAATTGAAAATTTCCTTAAGAATTTACTTGGAAAGTGTTACTTAGTCGATATTTATCTTCCAGTAAGAGTAATTCAAGTTTTTTCCTCTTTTGATGGCATGGAGAAAAAACCGAAAAGAGAAAATTAAATTGTAGAATATAGCCCTATGGAATGCAAGATTCCCAAAATTGAAGGAAAAGGATTCAAAGAACAAGAAATTATGGATATTCTAGATAAAGAATCTGATGAAGAAACTGAGGATCCATAGGGAAATGAACAAGAATTAACCGAATTAGAAGTAAAAAAGGAAATAACACAAGTAAGTGAGGAAGAATATGACCTAACAAAGGAGAAGCTTCAACAACTTATTCACAAGGAAGGTGGAATGCAAAAAAAATCCAAATTATAGTCTATCAAACCCTCTTATGATCAAGATATGGTTCTAGGTTTTCTAAGTGCTCATATTGTGCAAATTTAGATCAAATTGGAGAGTTTGCATAACTTACTTGAAGAAATGATTGAATTCCTAAAAGAAACAATGAATTCTGAGTCTCAATACAAAGAAGAAGGTGAAGTTATCTCATATTTGAAGGGGAAGTTTAGGCTATCTCTTACCAAATTAAAGAATAAAATGAATGAGCTAAGGAAATTCATAAGTGCAACAAATAACATCTACAACTATTGCATCTGTTGGCCTCATGCAGTTGGGAAATACAAAGATAAATTGGAGCAGATTGAAACAACGTTGAGTGGGATTGGAAAAAAGCTTTGATATGTCTCAGAATCAGGATGGTATAATCAAGGAAATAATTTGAGAGCTACAGTCTGAGCACACAAAAGTACAATTCACCAAGAACACACCTGTGGATACTTTTTGGGAAGTGAAGGATCTAACTCAATGTATATTGGAATAGATGGTAGAATAACTGAGGAAAGGTGAAAATCTAGAAGATGTGATTACAATTCTAGAATCCATCACTTAGATTGTCAATAAGACATCCAAGAATTAAAAAATGATTATAATCATTGGGATCACAATATATGCCTAGAAGAAATTCCTTCTAGAGATGAAGGAGAATCACAAAATAATTTTCTAACTCAAGTAATAGTTTTTTTTTTTTTTTCCAGAATTTTGAATCAATTTTTGATGTTTTTGGGTGATTGAATTTATATTTTGGAATATGTATTCCATGATTTTCATTGATGTCAAAGGGGGAGAGAGAGCAGTGAAAAATGTCTCATCAATCTTAGGGGAGTTATGTTTTAAAAATTTTGAAGTGTAGGGGAGAGAGAGGAGTGAATTTTGGAAGTGAACTCATATTTATTCTAACACTTAGTCATTTTTCACTAAGTGTTTCCATCAATTCCAAAGGGGTATATTGGTGGAATATGGCATCTAGTGTTGTCATTGATGGCAACCTAAGTCATTCATATGATCCACAATCTAGTTTTGGTTTATACTGGTAGAACAGAATCAAGAACAGGGCATTCAATTAAAAGAAAAAGATATTGATCCAAATACCTCACAAGACTATTATTTTGATTTGTTGATCTCAAAGAAAGGTTTTCTAATGTTTTTAATTCCTAATTCATGAAGTATCTCAATGCACATTCACTAGTATGCAATCTATGAGATTTGGTCCACTAATATTTTGGTTATCTATGCTAGAAGGATGACTCATCAAATATAGTAATTGTGGATATCTAAGGAGTAATTTATTAATTTTTTGTGTTTGAAATCATTTATTTTGTTCCCTACTATGTCATGGAAGACTATGGATGGTGGGCATACATATTTGATTAAGTATCTATCTGACTGTTGAAAAGAACTTTATGTTTTATAAAGTTGACATATGAATGATCAAATATTTGATAACAAATATATATATGAGTTAGTTTTATCATTTTGGTATAGCGAATGTGTATGATATGAAGTATATCAATGTGTGGTGTGAAATTCAGAAGGATAAGAGTTTGAATTCATCTGTACATGAATTTATGATGCGAAGAGTAGAAAAGAACAGAGCAAAGCGAAGTATAAAATCAGATAGAAGATCCAAAATCTAATCTATGAGCCTAACCAAAACTATAACCTACAATAAGTAGATGCTACTAGTTTAGTTCAAACTTTAGATGGTTTTAATGTGAACTTTTGTAAGGTAGTGAGCCTTCCCTTTGAGCAGTGAGGTCTAGGTAGTGTACCTAAATGTAAGTGCATTCTCCCTTGTAAAATGTTTATTTGTGTACTCAAATTGTTGATTAACCTCAATCATGGTTTTTCCCCTAATAGGGTTTCCATGCAAAAATCCTCATGTTATGGTGTTGTGGATGATTACTTTATGTATTTGTATCTTTCCTTCGATTTAATGTTGAAATGGTTTTAATATCAGATTAATATCAATTAAGATTTGTAGAACACTGATTCACCCCCCCTCCCAGTGTTCCCTTGAGTCCAAAATAAATTATGTGAAATAAGGGTATTTGTAGGATCATGATGGGCCAATAAGTGGCAATATGTAAGTGATATAATGGCCCATGTGGCTGATGAATTTTTTTAACCCGAAATTGATGAAACAAAAAGGGGTTTCAAAGGATATTCTTAGCTTTCCACCAATATAAATTATATATTACTTTGAATTTAATAAATTATTATTATTCATTTTCTATTTGAATTACGTCTAAAGTCTCGATTTATAGGTTGATTGAAAAAAATCAATAGCTTTCAAGTGGTATCACTTTTTTTGAATCTGAAACATGCATCACATTTTATGCTTCACATACTACAGGATTTAAAAAAATGGATTTCATGAAGTTTTTACCAAGTTAAGGTGGTCAAAAATATTCTTTTCGACCAGTCTTTTGCTTTTGGTCTTTTTTGTTCTATTCGCTAGGGATGTCCTCTTGCCCCTGCTTTGTATGTTTTGGTTGTTGAGGGCTTTGGATATCTCCTGGGCAATGCTGTCTACCAGAAACGTGTTAAAGGGATCTCTCTCCCAAACTCTCAAGACTAGCTTGGCAATGGTCACTTCGCGGATCATTCCTTTCTCACTCTCTTAGAGGATGAAGGCTCTATTGCTGCTTCCCTTGAATGCCTTGATACTTTTTGTCTTGTGTCCAGCTCGGCTACTCAATGGCACAAGACCTTGTGCTACACACAATTGGTGCTCCCCACCCCTGCGTGGCTTCAAACTTATAAATAGAAGTGGATTCGTCAGGGAGAAATTGGATTGGTTAGGGAGAAATATTCTAATTTCTGGGCATACCTTTCACCTTTCAGGCTTCCCCTTAGGAGCTCTAGCAAGCTGTGCTCTCCAGGGTTGAACATAAGCTAGCCTATTGGGTTACTAAGCCTCTTTCTTTGGCTGGAAAATTCCAGGTATGCTCTAAAATTTTGGCTACCACCCACATCTACTAGTCTTCCTATTGGGCTCCTTCTAAAGTGGCCTACAACAAGCTTGAGAAATTTCTCCGTGATTTTCTATGGGGCTCTTTTGAGACCCATAAGGGATTTCATTAGGTTGCTTGGGAATTTTGTTGTCTCCCCAAGGACTCAGGAGGGCTTGGCTTGCTCTCCACTCAATGACAAGGGACTGCTCTTTGTGTCAAATGTATTAGCCATGCACTTACTAGGGATGAAGCCTTGAAGATTCTCCTTAGGCATTGTATTCAGTCTGGTTTTCCTATTCAAAGACCTGCCTGCAAAGGAATCGGTCTCTAAACCCTCCTGGTTATGAGGGAGCTAGTTCAAATTATGGGCTCCTTTGTGGCAAAAAACATTTGGCGTTCTTGGGAAACCATTAAGCCTTGGCTCCATCGGGCCAGAGCTGGAATTTGTGATGGGCTCTCCATCAACTAGTATAACCTCCAGTGGTCTCCCCTTTTGGCTTAGAATGGTCAACCCCTAGCTAAGTCGCCTTGGCTCAAGGCTCTAAGATTTCATAAGAAGGGCATTCATACACTGCATCAGCTCTTCCATTGGCCTACCATGCGTATTTTGCAGTGGGATGATTTTAAAGCCTAGTACAGTCTTCAATACCAGAATTGTCTTACTTTTGATGGGCTGGTGAGTGCCATTCTGGTAGAAATAATTCACAAAGTTGGCATTCATGGGCACAAACCTTGGTGGAAAGACTGGAAATGGTTTCCAGATACTCCTCTCCAGAACTACAAGTGGTGACTTGGTTACAAGTGGCTTTCACCCCATTTTCCTATGATTAGCTCTTTGAACCAGAGGTGGCTTCTTAACTCCTCAGCCCATACTTTGCCTAGGAGGTTTGATGCCACTTGGTCTGCAATTGTTAATTTGAAGCTGGCCCACTTTGCTTGGTGTATTCTTTTTCGAGGCTTGCCTGTGGGTTCTAGGCTTGTTCATTTGGGGGTTTCTGACCCTCACTGCCTTTTTTGTGGGCAGCCTGAAAGCTTTAAGCACCTTTTTTGGTTTTGTCCCAGAGCTCAGTAGCTTTGGACTTGGATTCATGATTTCTTTTATCCTTTTAGGCCGGAACCCTTTTCATGGCATATAGTTCTATTAGGGAACCTGCCTGGAACCTCAACTAAGCTCACCCAGCTTTGGCACACTTTTAGAGTGGAAATCCTCTTCAATATCTAGAAAGATAGAAATGCTTGTGTATTTTCTCATTCTCATTTAGATGTTAATGTATCTCTCTATGCTAAAGTAGTTATATGTTATAATGTTCTCTTACAGATTCAAGTGCAAGCCAACAAGGTTGCACTGGAAGTGGCTCATCTATAGGTTTTCCTTGACCACTGGGGCAATGCCCCTTGTAATGTGGCTCAGATCCATGATTCCCCCTCCTTCTCACATGGTCAGTCACCTTCTCAGGGATACAAGCAGAGTGATTCTGCGTGATCTCACTCCCAACCTCTTGCTGGCAAGATTCTCTGCCTCCCAAGCAAGCTCGTTCTCCTTCGCCACGTCCTGGTTAGGGCTGGCACTCTAGTGGTGCTCCGAGGAGTGGTGGTGGTGGTTCTAGGTGGCCCTATGATAGTCCACCTACTTTTGGCTCTGGTTGGCTCTCTAGTGGCAAAACTTTTCCATGGATGGCTCTCACAATCTCGCCTCGGCGCGAGGAAAAAGATGCAAAAAAAGATGAAGATAAATTTGATGATGGCTGCAGGGCTCCTCCTAACGTCACTACAAACCCCACTAATGTATGGGGGAAACATCTAGATGACAGGGACCCCCTAGGATTTACTGGCACTGCCTTGGCTACCTAATTTTCTTTTTGTTATTGGACCTCTGGGCTAGGCGCATGTGATATTTTGGATTTTCGGGGCTGGCCCCATATGTTATTTAGGATTTTCTAGGTTGGTCCCATGTGACATTCGGGGTGTGCCTTTTTACCACCCACCCCTTTTTTGTGAATTTGTAATTTTTTCTTTTTTAATATAGATATCTGGAAAATTCATCAAAAAATATATATATATTCTTTTTTAAAGTTGTAAAAAAATCATAAATAATTATTTACAAGGAAAAAAACTACAAAAAAATATGCATCACATCGGTACATGAGTCCTCTACTTATATCTTAAATCTTATCAGAAAATATTGTCATTTTATTGTGGTTAGGGTGGTCAGACAAATACCTACTTCTTATTTTTTCCCTGAAATTTAAGTATTACTACATTCAAATTTTAAATTTTTACTGAATAGATTTTTAAAACAAAAATAAACCTACTAGTTTTGAAACCATATTCAATTTTCAATAGATTATATTCTTACATATTTTTGAAATAATATAGATAACTTATTCAATTTTTTACGTCAAGTTTCCTAACTCTCATTTCCTGAACTTTCATCTCCACTTAAGGGCCTATTTTCTCCATGATGATCCTGCACATAGCCATAATCTTTTATTTATACTTATTTATATAAAATTTCTTAAAATTACAACACTACAAGTTGACATCATATCTAAGAGGATTAAATCTCACCAAAAAATTCATTGTAAAATAAGTCCAAGCTAAGCATGATTCATATGCTAGTTGTGGTGTATGAGTCTCAATAGGCTAAGATTGAGGCATAAATTTCAAGAATTATTAATTTTATTGTCAAATCTAACTTTAGGACCCAAAACATAGGTGGGACCCATATGCCCAATGTGTCATATGAGTCCTAGATCACTAAGTTTGGTCCATAGCAACTAAAAACATTAAATTATGATAGGTTATTAGATATATATAGTGATTATCTCTGAAAGATTCATAAAATAATGATCATGGATGGAAAAATGGGACCAAATAAGGCCTAAAGAAGTCTCATTTTATTAGGGAGTTCCCAAAAAAGTGTGAAAATGTAAAGGGATACAATTTTTACACTATATTTAGGCCCCACTTTAGTGAAATGGTGAACTTGCTTGAAACTCACAATAAAGTAGACCAAATCACATCAAGAGGGGTCTAAGTGAACCAATGTTAGTGAGGCAGGATGACAACTATCAAGAAGATTCTACAAGCCCCCAAGATCAAGATCCTATGGAAAACCAACATAGGGACAAAATAATACACATGTAAATGATGTGAGAAATAACTAGGTATAAGCATACACTCTAAAAAATAAAATTAAGGAAAAATAACAAAGAGGTGGATCAAGCCTTGAATATTTGTCCCAAAAAAGTGGACCATATCTAGGTATTTTTTCCAAAAATGCTACAAATGGAGCATGATGTCCACTATGAAAATCAACACACACTCACAAGGGCTAAAGGAACCTTGGGTCATCGGCTATGTGAGCGCATGATGAGACACATGCTACATGGTTTTTTATGTGCTCACACAGATAAGAAAGTGGCTATGGAAAAGTCATTCCTAATTTCAACTCCCATACATACAACCATACCAAAGCTATACCTCTTGATAACTTTTATAAGTCTCCACACAACATGAACAATAGGGTTCATGAGGCAAGTAAAACATCATATGCTTGAAACCCATGAAAAAAAAAATGGCTCCATAGATAATAAAAGTGTGTTATGAAAGGTGGCCATATAACAAGTATCGTAAGTAAAAAATAGTGAAAGATACATTCAAATGATTTTTTATTAGTTCATATAAGGTCTTAACTTAGGGAACATTGTGCCTAATGTCTCCAAGAGAGGACCAACCAAAGAATAGGAGATTCACAACTTAGGGGATGCAATGTGTCACATCAAGCAATGTAGAGGAATATAATATACAAAGAGACATAATGCTCATGAACTAAATCACAACCAATGTCACCAAAAATAAAAAGACACATCACATTAAATCTAAAGACTATAGAATGAAACATGAGTTTTAAAAGAATAATCCCAATCTATGTCCCCACTTTAACAAAATTGCTAAATGACATGCTGTGAGAAATTAATTAAAGTAGAAAATAATAAATTCTAATAATAAATTGGAAATTCTTTCTTATTTGGAAAGCCCTATGCCAATTCATATGTTTCCAAATGAAGCTACGTCATGCAAAATGTCTTGCCCCAAAAATGAAATCTGAAAAATCACATAACGGATCCACAGATTTAGGTTCAGTATGTCTTTACTACAATGTTATTTAGAGAGCTCAAAGATATCATCTTTCCCAAAATACTCATGGATCAAGAAGAATGACATAAAGAGATCAAAAATAAAGAAAAATATTTGGTTCAACATGGAAGATACCTAAATTTCTTGATGTCTTACATCATCCCAGAAAAGAAAACATACAACAAATGAAAAAGATAAAAGTTTACAACCCCGAGAAGAATGTAGATACAAATAGAGGAATGCCACAAAGAGAGAGAGACATCATATAGAACAACAGAGGGGATCACATTATGCACATGCAATCACACACATAACATGGAAAAGAAAACAAAGCAACAGACTAGTAAGGTACATACAAGTAATACTATTAGTAGTTCTTTTGCAGCCCAATCATGTCCATCATATAGAAAAGGAAGACAAATATTCAAAGGGAAAACATCAAGTTACAAACTAGGAGTATCATCAAGTTCAACACTCTTCTTAGGAGAATTACCATTTAAGTTTCAATAGAAGAGAAAAATAATGTATTCAATTCATTATGCACTTAATCAATCTTAGCAACCTCATCATCGTCATCCAAGTTAATCACAATAGAAGGTCAAATGACAACGTCCAAAGAAGGATTTAGCTCTTGTTGTTCTTGTGATATAGAATGATTTTTTTTGGTAAAGGGGAAGACTCATCATGTATTTCTTCAATAAAGTTTAGATGTTGATTTTATTTTTTATTTTCTTTATTTAACCTTTGAGAAAGAGATCAACATCTATGTGTACATTCTCTATAATATTTTTTTATTTTTCTATGATTATCAAGTTTTCTTTGTGTAGTAGCAAGTTTATCAACCATAGGTTTTTTTTCTTCCCTAAGGGGAGGAAGAAAATAAACTATGGGAGGTTGTTCAACCATTTTCTCTTTATCTTTGTAGACTTGTTTTATCTTAGGAGGTGTGACGAGATTGTTTTCGTTATCTCTTGGTCTTTTTTAAGAGATAGGAAAAGTATCTATTATGGGTTGGACTTGGTTATTTTGAATTTCTTTAGGTTCAATCATAGTTTCATTATGGATAGGAGGCTTAATTATGGGTTGAGGCATCTTTCTAAGGGATATTTTTTCTATATATTTCACCTTAAACTTTTGAGATAATTTGAAAAATAAGTCCTTGCTAGGTTTAATAGGTTCCATAGATTGGGGCCAAAAAAATATGATGAAAAGTTCCCACAAGAAGACATGGGATAAAATACACTACGATGTAGAGTAAAGATCGCATTGTCAAAGGGAAACTTTAAGAATTTATTCCTAACTGATGGGATGGATTCCATGGAATATACCTATGGATAACCAAGCTTTAGAAAGAATTGATCTGACATCGAGATGATGGAGAATGAGACATATAATTGTTTTGGTCAAATTTTTAGAGGAAGGGTGATTGATCCCATCATAGTTCATGAGAAACCATTATGTTTTTTCATCCATGCTTTAGGTTTATCATATGTTTCTTGGTGGAGTTCATGCACAAGTAAGAATTCTTCACTAATCACATTCTATCCACATACAAGATCAATTAATATCCCATTAGTGGGCTTGTCATTGACTCACCTAGCTATGTAAAGTGGACCGTCATGTGCATTTCTAATTATATCTTTAGATGAGAAAGCAATTTCAAGAGGTTTTTTAGTTAATCCATTACGAGGTGAAACTTCAATCAATCCCACCATATTATCCATAGGACCTTGTTTGATAGTATACATGTGAAACCTCAGAAACAGTGTTTCACCTTTTGGAAGATGGTACTAAAGGGGGATTTGGGTTCCTCCACATATTTCTCTTATGTTTCATTAAAGGAAATTGAGATATCTTTGCTAATTTTCTTGATTACGGGATGAGTTAGGTGGTTTCCTTGGGTGTGATTAAAGAAAAAAGGAGATTCACAACTAAGCAAAGGCTTGGAAGAAGGAAATGCAAATGATATGCAAATATAACTATGCAACCCAAGATATGAAACGTAAAATAAGAATAAAAAACTGAGAAAGGATAGATGAGCACCTAAAAAATAGAATATGCTAGGAATAAGCTCTGAAATCCCAAAATTATGACTTCTAGTACACACTAGGATCCATAAGCTAGTAGGGGAAATTTAGTTTTTGTTCAAGGTTTCAGGTTGAAATCGAAATCTGCAACTACTAAATTAGGATCTACAAAAAACTATCTAAATCTAGTATACTGGGACTCATATTCCACAAGATGCAATTTAGTTAGAGTATCATGGTTGATTTGAAACTTTGGTATCCTCTATCATTCTCTTACATAGCTTATCTCCAATCAAATCTTTGAATCTGAAACCCTAAATTCTACTTGATGGATGAATTTCAATGATCTTGCAATGAAGGTGACAACTTCAACAACTTCAGAACTTTTATAAATTTCTTTAATCTTTTTATTTAGTGGATATTTAACCTAAGTTTTCAAATCAGACATTAAAGAAATGGGAAAATGTTGGTGTGCTAGTGGATATGGGTTTTCCTAGGCCAAACCTCATTTTGGCAATCAAACCTTGAATTGAATAGAAATATAATGGAGGAATGATGAATGAACAAATATGCTATATTGAAACTCTTCAAATCCTTAAGATAAAGAATGCAATCTTTTATTAAATGGATAGTATGAATGCAAATCTCAACTCTTGATTGTATGTTATGGATCTAGGAGAATAAAATACCACAAATAATTTAAATTCAAAATAGGTCCAAGCTAAGAAAGACTCATATGCCAATTGTGTCTTATGAGTCCTAGTAGGATAAACTTTGGACGCAAATTTAAAGAATTGTTAAGTTTAATGCCAAATTTGGGTTTAGGCCATAAAACTTAGGTGGCACCCATTTGACCAAGGTGGCATATAAATATTAGATCACAAAATTTTTTCCATACAAAATCAAATCATTAAATTATGATTGGTTATTAGATATGTGTAAGGATTATCCTTGGAAAGATACATAAAATAAGGCTTGTGGATGTAAAATATGAACAAATAAGGTATAAAGAAGCCCAATTTTAGTAGAGAGGGCCCAAAAAAGTGTGAAAATGTAAAGTGATACATTTTTTTACACTAAATTTAGCCCCTACTTTAGTGAGAGGAGGAGCTTGCTTCTAAATCACACTAAAGTAGACAAACTCACATAGAGAGGGTCAAAGTGTACTAATTCTAGTGAGATAGGATGATAATGATTAAAATGGTTGTGTAAGTCCCTAAGATCCAAATGCTATGGAAACCAACATAAGAAGTAAATAAAACACACGTAAATGATGTAAGGAGCAACAAAATGCCTCACGTATACACTTCCAAGGAAAAAATAGAGAAAAATAAAAAAAGGAGGGTATCAAGCCCTTACCATTTGTCTAGCATTATTTTGATCAAATCCAAGCTATTTGTCCAAAACGTTTACAAGTGGAACAAAATTTCCACTATGCAAAACAATGCAAAATCATAAGGGCTAGTGGAACCTTAGGTCATCCAATAGGTGATCCCCCAACAAGATGCATACGCACGCAGACAATATATCATAAGGCACCACACAATATGAACAATAGAGTACATGAGGTAAACAAAGCTTTGTATGCTTGATACTCATAAACAAACAAGATGGCACCAAAAGAAAGTGATGTATATTATGCAAGGTGGGTATATAACACATGTTGTGAATTTAAAATAGTGTAAGGTACACTCAAAGGAGTTTTTCCTAGTTTATATATAGTCTTGGCTTATGGAACATTGTACCTAATATCTCTAAGAGAAGATAAAATGATGAATATAAGACTCACAACTTATAGGATGCATTGTGTCATATCAATCCAGTGAAAGGAATATAATATGCTAAGAGAGATTGCACTCTTGAGAGACATGACATCCAATTTCACCAAAAACAAAATACACATGGAATGAAGTAAGAATAATACACAATGAAAAATGAGCTGAAAAATGAAAAATAATAATGCCAATGAATGCCCCCACTTTAAAGAAATTGCTAAACACCATGTTGCGAGAAATTACTTTAAAGTAGAAAATGATAAATGGTAACAATAAAAAGGACATGAGAGCTTACTTATAAATCCCTATGCTAAGTCATATGTTTCCAAATAAATCTGTCATGAAAATGTGTTTCCCCAAAATGAAATCCCAAAAAATTTGTAAGGGATCCATAGATTCAAGGTCAATGTGTCTTTGCTACAATGTTATCTAGAGAGATTGAAATTTTAATCATTCCCTGAATACTCATTGAATAGGAAGAATGACATGAAGAGAGTGAAAAAAAAAAGAAAAAAAATTAAGTTCAACATGGAAGAGACCTAAATGTCTAGGCACCTTGTGTCATCCCAAAAATTAAAGAATGAGACAAAGAAAAAGATAAAAAAAAATATTTTGGGTAAACATGGAAGCGACCCAGCTGTCTCAACACCTTGCATCATCCCCAAAAGGAAAACACAAGACACATGAAAGATAAAGGAAAATATTTTGGGTCAACATGGAAGAGACATAAAAGTATCAACACCTTATATCATCCCCAAAAGGAAAAAATGAGACAAATAAATGATAAAAAAAAATCTTTTACAACATAGAGAAGAATGCAAACACAAATAGGGAAATTCCACAAAGATAGAGGGATAAAAAATAGAATAGTATGGGGAGATCACATTATAGACATGCAATCAGCTAAAAGAAAAATGAAAAATAAATTAATGTAAAAGACTAGTAAGGCATGTAAGGAAATCTAAGTGTGGTAATGCCTTCATAAATGCCAATTTTACTCCAAAGAGAGATATAGATAGTTTATCCAAATATTGATTACAATTCCATTTAAAAATCACATTCATAAGATATAGAATAGACAATTCAACAACACATAGAATTGAACACCATTTTTACATTGGAAAAACCTTACGGAAGGAAAACCTAAACACCAAGAAAAGTCACTGTATTACAATAAAAAAATTAGATACAAATTTGTAGAACTTCTACTTTCATAGGTGTTAGTACACATTCTTAATTTTGGCAACATTAAATTTAACTAATCAACCTTTTAATCAATATATGATCTTTTCTTTACTATTACTATTTTGTACAATGAACTATGGTATTTTTATATAGTTTTCAATTTTTCTAAGAACCCAATTGTTGCATATCCCTACCAAAAATAAATAGTCATGATTGTCATTGAATTCTCCTAGTATAATTTCGAAGAGATTGAGAAAAATCTCTCTTCGAACATCAACACTCACTCTAATATGCATATATTCCAAAAAATTTAGTTATTGGAGTGTCAAAGAGACACAATACCATATCTCTTTTAACACTCAAATTCATTTCAATATGAGCCCTTTGCTTTCTACTCCATTCCACCAGAATTTTGAGGAGATGACTTAGTATCTTCCATCTATACAGGAGAGTTACACCAATGATGCTTAAAACATTAACCATGGTCCTTACTACCCACATGGCATCCATGTCACTACGCTCATAACCATTCCTCATACCCTTGCTAAGCTACAGACTAGGTCCCACCAAGGCACCACAAGGTAGTGAGCACCATCAACCAACACCATCAGATCATCAAGTAGACCTCACTCCAAGTGTCATCGAAGACATAAGGTTCCACTAACAAAGATACAAAGCATCAGTTTATTGATGGAACACCATCTAAAGTCTCGACGATAGAGCATCATCCCTTCAACACCACCAAGGTAACACTCTCCACAGGGATGTTGAGAAGACATGGAACTCTATCTTAATGCCATGATCATCTCCTACTAAAAAAATACAATTCCCAACTCATGAATATCTCTTAGACCATTGATGGGACTATATAATATGTCAAACAAAAATGGGGTTGTAATGATAATAAGGAGTTGAACATCAAGCTATGTGAATATTATCATTTCAATAAATTTAAGTCAAATTTTCCAACATGATTCTACTTGATGAAGAACGTACTAGCTCCTTCCAATGCTCAAGGGAACTAAATATCATAGGCCCCAAATCCCATCAAACTGCCACACCATATAAACTTATCTATTGTCATAATATTTGTAAATACATCATAAAAATGTCTTTAGAGTATCGAATTTCTCCATATTAACCTTTCCATCATAGACCATATCATGAAAAAAATGGTACTGTACATCAATATGTTTTGTCTTGGCATGGAAAGTTAGATGTTTTTCCAAACAAATATCAATCTGACTATCATAGAAATTAGCAATCTACCTTGTATCGAAACCAATGTCAGAACAAAATGGTCTAAGCCAAATGGATTCCTTGTTGGCATGAGTTGCTACCATGTACTTAGCCTTAGTAGTAGATAAAGTGACTACAACTTGCCACTTGTTCATCCAACTAACTACACAACCAAATAACTTGAATACATATCCACTAGTGGATTTCATACTATCAATGTCCCCTACCTAATCAAAATCCACATAACATTGAATTCTAACAAAACTCTTCAATCTAGTAGAGTGATCCTGATAACATAGAGCATACTCGAAGGTACCCTTCAAATACCTATAAACTATTTTCACAACATCCCAATGTGATTTTCCTACATTGGCCATAAATTGACTAAGTACTCCCACTCCTTGGGAAATGTATGGCTCGGTACTAACCACTTCCTACATTAAAATCCCAATTGCACTCACATAAGGCACACTAGTCATATCCTCCATATTAGTAGGAGATTTTGGATAGTCTTCATAAAAGATTTTTGTTCCTTGCAACATTGGAACAATTAATTGATTGCAATCTATCATATTAAATATCTCTAAGACAACATTACTATACTTTCTTTGGTTGAGCCAAAAATTTCAATTTCCTCTATCCTTTTTTATTTCCATCCCTAGAATATACATTGCTACACCTAAATATTTCATTTCAAAAAATCCTAACAATTGATATTTTAAATTACAAATCATACCCTTACTATTCCAAATGAATAACATGTCATCTACATATAGGTAAATAGTAATAATTGGACTATTGTAAGTCTTTAAATAGAAAAATGATCAAAATCACATTGCAATCAAACTAACTATCAAAATTTTGGTGCCACATTCTAGGAAACTATTTCAAACCACACAAATATAGATTTAACTTGCAAATGAGATTTTCCTTACCTTTTTCATGAAATTCTCTAGTTGTGACATGTAAATTTCTTCATTCAAGTCACCATGAACATTTTGGCAACACAAGGGCAGACAACTGAGAGGAGGGGGGTGAATTAGTTGTCACAGAATTTCAAACTTATTAAAAATGTTAACCTTAATTCTTAAATCTAATTATTAATAGTGAAAGCATGAATCAACAAAACATCAGAAACACACATAACACAAAGATTTGTTGTGTGGAAACCCTATTAGGGGAAAAAACACAGTGGAGGTTAATCCACAAGTTATACCCTATTAAAATTATAAGAGAAATAAATAAGGAATGCACATGCATTCAGGCACAATACCTAGAACTCACTACTCAAAGGATGACTCACTGTCTTAGATAAAATAAAAGTACACAATCTCTAAACCACATATCTAAATCATCTGACTACTCCCCCTGAGTAGCAGCCACCACAACATCAATCTGGATCAAGATATGACTATGAATGCACAAAGTGATTCCAAGACTGCATCTTAGCTCTGATTAGGAGGAATAATCACCCCTAACTTCTCTCTGAGATACTCTAAAGTATCCTTAGGCAAGGGCTTAGTAAAGATGTATGCAATTTTTTCCTTAGTAGGGACATACTCTAGTCTAACTTCCTTATCACTCATTTAATCTTTTAGAAAGTGGTGCTTGATAGATATATGCTTGGTCTTTGAATGAAACACCAGATTCTTAGAAATGTCTATAGCACTTAAATTATCAAAGAATATGGAAATATTTTCATCATACACAAGTCTAATATCTTTCATCATCTGCTTCATCCACAATACTTGAGTACAATTGTTTGCAGCAACAATGTATTCTTCCTCTTTAGTAGATAATGAAATTAAATTCTTCGTTTTACTCAACCATGAAATCAACTTCTTCCCCAAGAAAAATGTGCCACCACTAGTACTTTTCTTGTCATTTTAATCTTTGGCCCAATCAGCATCAATAAATCAATAAAGGCACTTAAAGTAAGATCATCATCTTTTGGATACCATAGGCCAAAATCATTATTCCTTTCAAGTATCTAAAATCCTCTTCACAACACTCACATGAGATTCCTTAGGATCGGCTCGAAATCTAGCAACAATGCATATAACATTCATAATGTCTAGTCTAGTTTGAGTCAAATAAAGCAATCCACCAATCATTGATTTATACCTAGTTTAATTTGCCTTCAGAGAAATATTATTTTGTGTTAACTTGCACCTGGTCACCATGGGTGTACCAACTAGCTTTCAATCTTCCATACCAAATTTCTTTAGCAATTCCTTCACATACTTGGACTGAGATATAAAGATTCCTTTATTTCTTTGAGTAATTTAAAGGTCCCAAAAAAAATTGATCTCTTCAATCATTTACATATCAAACTCATTTTGCATCTCGTTAGCAAAATTCATGCACAAATAATCATCTCCTCCAAAAATGATATCATCAACACAGAATTCCACAAACAAATATTTATCATCATCAATCTTGAAATAAAAATTACTATCAATAGTAACTTTGTTAAATACAAGCTTCAACAAGTATTTATCCGATCTTCCATACCAAGCTCTAAGGGTTGTTTGAGTCCATACAATTCCTTATTCAATCAAAAAAATGTCTCCCTAATCAATCAAATGAAATCCATCAGTTTTCTCAATATACACCTCTTCTTCTAATTCACCATTTAGAAATACTGACTTGACATCCATCTGATACACTTTGTAGTTTTTCTAAGCAGTATAAGCAAGAAACAATCTCACAGCTTCAATTCTAGCAACATGAGAAATTTTTTCTTCAAAATTCAATTCCTTCCATTTGAGAGTATCCTTTGCACACCAATCTTTCTTTGTTTTTGATAACTTCACCTTGTTCATTTAGCTTATTTCTAAAACCCCATTTAGTTCCAATTACATTCTTGTCATTAGGTCTTGGAACAAGAATCAACGTATTATTCTTTTCAATTTCTTGTAGTTATTCCTTCATTTCTTCAATCCAATGTTCATATTTGCATGCTTAATTTGCATTACTTGGCTCAATCTTTGAAATTAAACAATATTCTTCTACTATTCTTCTCCTAGTCTGGACACCTTTGTTCTTATCTCCTATAATTTGATTTTTCAAATGAATTAATCTCATGTACATTGGAGTCTTAGACTGTTCATGAATTTCAGGCTCTTGTGATCTATGTTTTGTGCTTTCACTAGTCTCTCCTTCTTCTTGATTCACCAGAACAATCTGAACTTGATTTGAAGTCTGGTTGTTATTTCTACTATCATTCTGATCATTGAATTCATACCCATAGGTTTTGGAGGGTCTAGAAATTTCTTCATCAACCTTAACATTTGTAGTTTCAACCATTTTCTTCAATCTCTTGTTGTAGCACCGATAGGCCTTACTCTTAGTAGAATAACCAAGAAATATTCCTTCATCACTTCTAGCATCAAAATTTTGTATTGTGATATAAGGGGGATTCACTGCACATGGGTCTCTTTATTCTAAAGAGATCACCAAGGAATGAAATTCCCTTATACACCTCAAATTGAATAGATTAGTGGAATCGTGAAGAGAAACGAGAAATTAAGTCCTGGATCTGAAAGAGTGAGACTTCTAAGTTTTTGTCCCCGACTGAGAAGCTCTCGACCAAAATACACCAATGTGGTTCTTAGATGCCAACACAATGCATTGTAGTCTACAAGATGCCCTGGCATCCTGACTTGCAAAGAACTCAGGAGCTCAGGTAGACAAACTAGAGTCTCACTTCCTGACTCAGGTTGAAAAATGTAAAGAGTCAAATAATCAATAGAAACTAAAGAGCTGAAAGAGAATACAAGGGAGCTTGAAATGAGATCACCTTCATCCATTTGAGCCTTCATTCCAAGCTTCCTTTCACAACCTACACATAAAAGATCAAGGGGAAAAGGTTGGGGCTGTATAGGGGCCTACCTCAGTCAGACACCCGTATTGGTGTTCCCACCTCTACTAACAACCAGGTTTGGTAGAGAGTGTAAAGGAAATGAGAAAGTAGGTGGTGAAAAAAAAACCTCCTTCAGAGAAGAGACCGCACCACAAAATAGTAAATGAAATCATAGGAAAGAGTGATAGGGAAAGAGAGTGCTACCCATGGGTCAAGAATCTCTTTTGGAGCACACGAGCACACCGTGATGTGCTTCCTTGAGAGTTGGTAGCTGCTAGAGGGACATTAGTCTGACATGGCTTCACTAGTAGGAATCCTCTTAATCAAGGGTAAAGTCTTCCCAAGACTAGAGAAAGTGGTGAGAATGCTTGAATTGATGGATTCCAACCCCACAATGAGGGTTAAAGGGAGTTTTTAATGCATGCAAGGGCAACACAAAGTCATTTCATTTTAGACCTAACTGCTAGGACACATGTCACAAGGTTCAACATTCTATATTTGTCGTTTCAAACTCAGAAAACCGCCAGGACGCTAGTGCATCGTGTAGGCATCAAAAGCCTAGATTTTTGAGAAACGCCTTGTCAGGCTTCTATCGTTTCGCCATGTGTCTACATGGAGCCAAAATTGTTAAATTATGCCTAATGGGACTTTGTAATAAATACTCTTAGGTGTCATAAATGCTACAAAAGATGTTAAAATGTGGAATTTCCCCTAGGTGCAATTCTGTGATATTACATTTTTCCCCCACTTTAGTGGGCTCGATTTTGAAAAAAATCAGCCTCACTAAAGTAGAGAAGGAAAATTTCACCCAAATTTTGAATTTTACAGAAATGCATGCTAGAAAGAGGGATTGTATAGGTCATTGAGGTCAAGCCAAATGGTACCAAGGATTCCCCCAACTTCTAAGCTCAACAATTAGTAACACCATGGTTGTGAAACATTGTGCAAAAATGTATCCTGCAAAACTAAAATTCTAAGTGAGTTTCAAAAAATTGGAAGAAGGTACCAAGGATAGAAGAATGATCATGTGGTGACTATATAGCCCCTCTCAATTTTTCCCCCAGAATGGTGTACTAAAGTCAGGTGAAATCGGGGAGCCACGAGCTCCAAAAAAAATGGGCCCCGGGAGGCTTATGTATACCTAGGTGGGCCCCCAGAAGGGTAATTTTCACTATTCACTATGAGTAGATTGTTTAATTTTGTGAGAGAAAAGTAAAAAAAAGGTTGATTAGGAGAGATTATGAGGTGTCATGGCTTGAGAATCTATAGGATGACATCACCACAGGTAATGAGGTCGACCAGGTAGGGTTCTTATCATTTGAAGTATATTCCCCCCATTATCTAATCCTAGCATTTTAATTTTTTTATCATTCTCAACTTGATGTACAAACTCTTTGAACATATCAAATGCTTCAAATTTATTCTTTAAAAAATAAACCCAAACCTTTCAAGTGAATTCATCAATGAATGTCATGAAATATCAAGATTTTCCTATGGAAATTATCTTCATAGGTCCACAAAGATCAGAATGAACCAATTCCAACTTATTGGAGAATCTACAAGCTTTTCCAAAATCAATTTTTTCTCTATGTTGTTTCCCCATGACACAAGCTTCACAAAAATGCTTCTTTGTAGTGATGGGTGGAAGACCATATACTATATTTTGATCAAACATTTTTTTAGTGATTAAAGGTTAATGTGGCCAAGCCTTTCATGCCATAGCTGATTTGGCTTGACCTCAATGACCTCATCCTTAGTACCATTTGGCTTGACATTAATGACCTATACAATCCCTCTTTCTGGCATGCATTTCTGTAAAATTCAAAATTTGGGTGAAACTTTCCTTCTCTACTTTAGTGAAAAAATCAGCCTCACTAAAGTAGAGAAGGAAAGTTTCACCCAAATTTTGAATTTTACAGAAATGCATGCCAGAAAGAGGGATTGTATAGGTCATTGATTTCAAGCCAAATGGTACCAAGGATTCCCCCAACATCTGAGCTCAACAATTAGTAACACCATGGTTGTGAAACATTGTGCAAAAATGTATCCTGCAAAACTAAAATTCTAAGTGAGTTTCAAAAAATTGGAAGAAGGTACCAAGGATAGAAGAATGATCATGTGGTGACTATATAACCCCTCTCAAGTTTTCCCCCAGAATGGTGTACTAAAGTCAGGTGAAATCGGGGAGCCATGAGCTCCAAAAAAAATGGGCCCCGGGAGGCCTATGTATACCTAGGTGGGCCCCCAGAAGGGTAATTTTCACTATTCACTAAGAGCAGATTGTTTAATTTTGTGAGAGAAAAGTAAAAAAAAGGTTGATTAGGAGAGATTACGAGGTGTCATGGCTTGAGAAGCTATAGGATGACATCACCATAGGTAATGAGGTGGGCCAGGTAGGCTTCTTAGCCTCGATTTTTGTGCCTTTTTTTTTTTTTTTAAAGCTTTCTAATACTCTAAGGTTCACAGGCATCCAAACTGTGCACCTGCATCCTCATTCCACGTTGATGTCTGGGACTTGCGCTGGGGTCCTAAATCGACATTGTTGTTGTGAGGATGCATTGGCATCCTAAAGGCGACTAAGACGGATCTAGGACGTACGTGCATTGCCCACACGTCTGTGTGGTGCATTTGCATCCTTTTACATAGTTTTTCAGCATGATCAAGTTTCTCACTTAAATCTTTTTAATTTTTTCAAAGGATTATCCAGAGATCCATGACCATCCTAGAGGGCAAGCATTTCACCTTGTTCGAGAGTAGAGAGATCAGCTATCTCTCGACAGGGTCACACACTTAGAGAGAGTCAGTATCTTGCATGTGTTTACTATGCCAGAGATGCCCTATCATGATAGGATGCTCACCACTCTGATGGAGCGGTGGGATGCTACCACCTCATCTTTTCATCTACCTTGTGGGGAGATGACTATCACATTGTTGGATTTTTTTTAGATTCTTGGGCTTCCCATCCGTAGATGGCGGGTGCTTCTAGATGACACCTAGTCAATGTGGGAGTACAATAAGGGTGTCTACTACTTCATGGGGTGGACTGATGATGGTGATGACACCAATCACATTTATACACATTGGTATGACCATGCAAGGATAATAGCATCACTGCTACATCAGGTGATTGCATTGACCTTCACATTCAGGATCACCATAAATGAGTGAGGCTCTCACCTACATGGGGGCCTCGTCTTGATTGTTAGAGATATGATGGAGCAGAGGACTTTTTTTTCTTGTGGGCATAGCATGTTAGCGCACCTCTACCAGGAGCTAGGGTAGTACGTGCACGATCAGTACTATATCCTTACAACATGCACACTTCTACAGGTGTGGGAATTTTCCCACATTATGTGCACCCGACCAGTTGGTTTGCCTCAATGATAGTCATATGATGCCCCAATGGCCTATTGGTATGATATGATAGGGCAGTCGTGCTTCAGGGATTTACAGTTTTGGAGGCTACAGTATGACACTATCACCATGGGAGAGGTTTGTTGGAGACCCCATCAATATTTTAGGTGGGTAGATGATAGTAGGTTCCTGAGGAACTTTTAGTGGGACCATTTTTTAGTGGGTCACAATGATTTTTCATTGTACCATATTAATAGGGTTGGGTCAAGTGACATCATGGCCATATTCAAACCATAATTCCTGATGTTCCCACATAGAATAGGGAATAGTGCAATGAGGGTTGGTGATCGCCCTCGCCCTTTCATCATAGACATCATCTTTTTGGATGATGATGAGCTCAACCATGATCTACCGGCTATGGCGGTAGTGGATAATGTTGGGATGGCAGCTGATTTTACCCAGTGGTGGGAGAGGCATCTTCCTACTCGCATCTTCGATGAGGGTGCTCCAGGAGGGGACCCAGTCCCACTAAAGGAGGAGCCTTAGCAACTAGCACAGGGTAGGAGGAGAGCCTACCAACAGGGTGGATTAGAGGAGGAGGAGGAGCGAGTGCCCATGAGGCCGCGATGACAAAGGAGGTCAGGTCCACCTTGCTACTACTATATCATTAGTGCCACCAGCCTCCGCCATTCTAGCAGAAGCAACACTAACATCTCCTAGGATGACCACTAATACCGGCGGCACTGGTCCTAAAATTTTTCTACACACTAATCCCACCTGGTAGCCAAGGGATCTAGGTTTACGTAGTGCATTACTCTTATTTACTTGATTTTTGTATTTTTACTTATGTTTTTTCATTGCCACCTACTTACACTTACCATGTGATACATATCCTCTTCTTTCTCTCTATGGTTGCAAATGACGCACAAGGATGGAGTGAGTTTATAGCTTAGTGTGTTTTAGAGGTGGTCCCTATTGTCAGGTCCAAGGGATGGTCCTAGATGCCTATTGACCTATTTTAGTGGGGAGGTATGCCCCCACTTTTGAGCCAATGGTACATCTGAGGATCGTGTATGAGGAGCGGGGTGTCGAGGTGGTGCAACTAATCGCCACTAGGGGGCAGTAGGATAAGTTGTTGGGGGAGTTGTGGATGGTGGTCATCGAGTGAGATGTGGCCATGATGAGGGCTACTATTGCCAAGATAACATGTGATGCCCCTCAAAGCCACATTGATGAGCTCAATGTGTAGTCGGCCATTGTGATCTTGGAAAATGTTTAGCAGCTACAGTAGGAGCTGATATAGGCGAGGAAGGACATTTGCTTGTTGGAGGGGGAGCTCAGAGGGATAAGTGCAGATTTATCAGCATCATGATCAAATTGATCCTGATCTTAGACCACCATGTAGCCTCCTGCTAGAGTACTAGAGTAGCCACCAGAGCCAGAGGTCTCAGGAAGCCACATGCCCCGGGGATAGGACCCCTATTTTATACATCATTTTTGTAGCCAGACGTACATATACATACATATATTTGTAGATATTTTGTATAGACACATATTTAGTGGCCACTCTTTTTCATAGTAGTGGCATGATACATGTATATGACATTTTATTCATATGGTCTTGGACATATATATACATCAATTTTAGTATCATGACTTTTCTTATGTGTATGCTCTTCCATTTTCATATATGCTCATGCAATGGATGGTTTTTATTTATACATATGTATGTTTCAATTAAATGCTAATCATGATTTGATTTAATACATTTATACACATGTTAATTAAATTCTATGATGATCTAATAATTAAATGTGATGTATGGATGTTTAGCATAGTGAGACACATGTATGTAGGTTTTTATATGCAAACACACACATGGTCATGTCATAATCACAAAAAAATTCATGATGTGAAAATAGTTAAATGTTAATAGATACAATGTCGCTACCTTTTAGGGAGGACACCACTGATATGGCACATTAGGACACTAGGCATAGTATCAACATAGATACATCACGTTAATAGGTTATTTTAAAGGTGTTCCATCCATAGATGATAATCCATAGGTACCTGAACCATACATAGAAAACACAATGTAAGGACCTAACCAGTTAGGACTAAATTTTCCTTTTTGGTCGGGCAGTGTGTTCAATTTCCATTAGTTTTTGTATAGCACTAGGTCTCCTATCTTGAAGGTCCTAGGGAGCACGCCTTGATTATATCGTTTTAATAGGGACCACTGATAAGATTTAAGGTGTTTGAGGGATTGTAAATGGTGCTCGTTGAGCATCTCAAGCTAATGCAAGCGGTTGACCTGATAGGTTTCATCATCAATCAGCCCCCTAAGGGAAATCCATAAAGATGGGATTTCCAAATCTAAAGGCATGATAGCTTTAGCACCATATACGAGGTTTTAGGGCATCATTCTTGTCATCATGTGAAAACTCATGTGATAAGCCCACAAAGCATAGGTTAACTTAATGTGCCAATCCTTGTCGTGTTTATTAATTGTCTTATGAAGAATTAGCTCAAGTGTTTTGTTAGAAGATTTTGCTTGGCTATTGGATTGTGGATAATATGGTGTGGAAAATATGTGTTGAATATGAAATTTTTCCAAGAATTACTTTACTTCCTTGTTTTTGAATGGTGTGCCATTTTTAGAAACAAGTGTGGTAGGCAGTCGAAACCGAGAAATGATGTTATTCAATAGGAATCTACCAATAGTTTCAACACTCGTGGATCGAAGCAGAATAGATTCAACCCACTTCGTGAAATAATCTATAGCAGTGATAATAATGGTATGTCCTTTGGAAGAAGGAGGTGATATTTTCTCGATGATATCCAACCCCCATTTTGTGAAAAATCCAAGGAGAGTTTTGATTCTGCAAATCTTGAGTGGGAGCATGGATTAGGTGGCTATGATGTTTACATTGAAGGCACTTTTTGACAAAACCAAAGGAAGCTTGTTTTGTCGTCTGCTAGTAGTACCCCATATGTGTTAGTTTCCTCACTAGGGATCTACCACTGATGTTTCCACCCCCAGAGCCCACATGGGCTTCTTTGAGGGCAACTGGTGTCTCTACTTTAGTGAGGCACCTTAAGAGTAATCCATTATATTTTTTTCGATAAAGGACATGAGATAAGATGACATAGCGGGTTAAAATATTTTGTATATGAGTGTGATCATTCTTCATTGCAACATCATGAAATTTTCCATTCCTCAAGTAATTGTAGATGCTAGAGAGCCACTTTCCTGAATCTGTATGGAGGAAATCCAGATATTCGGTCGTGAGTTAATCAGGAACTGTTGGGGTTCGCAAGACTTGCACCATGAAGTGGTATTCCTTTGTGTCTTCCTTTGAAGGTATCAAGGAAGTTGTGCTTTCCATGGCATCTGCATGTTTGTTTTCTGACCTAGGAATTTTGTTTATTGTGAAGGAGGAAAACTAATTAAGCAAGGAGAAATCGAGGTCTCTATATCGGGAAAACTTACTTTGTTTAGCTTGATAAGTTCCCATTGTATGATTCACAATAAGCTCAAAGTCACTTAGTATACACATATGTTTAATTTTTAATACAATTGTGACACACAAACTAGCAATGGGGGATTCATACTCGATGATATTATTGGTACAAGGAAAGTATTATCATAAGGATAGGGGGAATGGTTTACGTTCAAGGGACGTTAGGACTATGTCTGCTCCAGAACTAGTCTGACACCTCGAACCATCAAAGTACATTTTCCATTCGAGGTCATAGTTGATTGGGAAGATGTTCTCATTAGGGAATAAGTCCAAACTAGGGGAGGAGCAAGCTAAGGGAGTGTTTGCCAGCTGGTCAGCCACCACTTGCACTTTCACTAATTTTTGAGTGACAAAATTTATATCAAGTTCAGACAATAAAATAACCCACTTCGCCAATCTCTCTACAAGGTTGGTGCTAGAGAATAGATGTCCGAAAAGATATATTTTTACTAAGACGTGAGTCATAGCATGGAGGAGATACTGTCTCAGCTTCTGTGTAGCGAATACAAGATTAAGGCATTGCTTCTCCATGGATGAATAGCGATTTTCACAATCGACCAAGACACGACTAATGTAGTAAAACACTCTCTCTCTTCCTGTGTCATCATACTGGGCCAGCAAGGCCGCTAAAGCATATGGTGAGGTAGCGAGGTAAAGTAGGAAGGGTCTATCTTACATAGTCGACATCAATACAAGAGGATTGGTAAAATAAGCTTTGATGGATTCAAAACATTTTTGACATTCTTTGTCCCACATAAAGTGAACATCTTTCTTCAAGAAATGAGTGGAAGGAAGGGTACGGTTAGCCAACTAAGATATGAATCTGTGAATTGTCTAAATCTTCTCTTGTAAGCTTTGCAACTCGGTGATGTTCCTCGAAGAAGACATGTTAACCATAGCATCAATCTTTTTCATGTCCACTTTGATCCCCAAATAAGAGAATATGAACCCAGAAAGCTTGTCAGTGTCAATGTTAAAGACACACTTCTGGGGATTGAGTCTCATCTTGTAAATTCCAAGCCTTTTAAATATAAGACGAAGATTCCTCACATGATCTTGACGATTTATGGACTTCACCAAGATTTCATCAACATAGTCTTCTAAGATTTTGTGGATAAAGTCATGAAATATCAAGGTCATCACTCATTGAGAAGTTGATCCTACGCTCTTTAATCTAAAGGGCATGACAACATAGTAAAAATTCCCCCAAGGGGTAGTGAAGGGTATCTTGTATTGACCATCTGGATTAATACAAATTCGATTGTAACCTAAGAAACCATTCATAAAAGATAATAATACATGGTATATGGTCAAGTCCACAGTCATACCTATATTAGGTAACCAAAATTTATCCTTAAGATAATCCTTATTAAGATCTCAAAATTCAATGCATATATGTATACAGTCATCAAGTTTACTAACAACTACTATATTTGAGATCTAGGGAGAATAGTCAATTGGATGAATAAATCCTTCTTTCAATAGATTCTCTATCTCAGTGTTGACCATTCAGGCTACCCTAGGATTGATCTTTCACATTTTTTGCTTAACGGTCTTGGCATCAAGACATAAAATCATATTATGGACCACTATAGATTAATCTATACTAGGTATATCCCCATACATCTAAGTGAATATATCAGGGTAAGTACGTAAGAGAGCAAAGCTTTTCTCTTCTTCTCGGGAGAGAGACACTTCCTGATCTTGATTATTTTTTCTGAAGATCTTCTGTCAATAGGGACTTCGAAAGTATCCCCTTTAAGGAGGAAACGACGGTCCTTGAGATGAGTTATTGAAACATCATCACTGACGTTAGATAGAGGGTCCTCCTCATCAATGTTCAAAATGGATTCTTTAAAGTATGCTTGTTTATGTAAGCGATATGGGAATCATTTCTTGTGATGATAAGGAGGTAATGAAGAATAATCACCTAGAAACTCCTCCAATGCTTCGTATGAAGAGAAGAAATCTACAAGAAATTTCTTGGCTCATCCCCTTTCTTCTATCAAGTCAAGATAGACCAAGTTTAACGGCTCAAACCAAATCATCTTAACACCCCACCAGGGTTTTTATCTATACTGTTCAATAAGACATCCCAAACCTAGATTGTGTTTTCATTGCTTAAACTAGATAGGGAATTGTATCTCTTGATCGATACATCCTAGGCCTTTCTACCCATAACCATACCAAGAAGCGAGTTTATAATTGAACCCATAATGAGCTTGTACAATTTTAGGAGGGGGTGGCTATACGTAGAGTGTTTCATTAAACCAATGGACATCAAAATTTTCTATGGGAGTGGTCCCACTTCCCTTATTCGAATTACAAACATTAACATCCCTTACAGGGGTAGAGTTAGTCCCCACAGGAGGAGTGGTTTCCTAGATAGGGTCACTCATTACCATGTTAGTGAAATCCAAAAAATCCATAGCAGAGGGGTTCGACTTATACTCTGCTGTGAAGGATTTTGAGAAATTCAAAGAAACCCAGTCATCGCCTAAGAGAGCATTCGCTTTAGGTGATGAAGGAGGAGATAGAGGGTATTCAATTCCTTCCATCTTAGGTGGTTCATCTCGGTTGATACTTTCTTGGGGAATAAGTCCCTTAGTAGGTATCAATGAGGAACAACGACGACTAGAAAACAAAGGTGCACAACCTCTGGATCTACTTTAACCATGACCACTAGATTGTTAGCAACAAAATTTAAGGAATGATGTAAGGTAGAAGTCACTACCCCCATATCATGAATCCAAGGACTTCCTAAAAGAATATTATATGGTAACGGGTCAGGCATTACATAGACCAATATAGGAAAAGTAACGGGGCCCAACTACAGAGGTAACGTTATCATACCTAGAGCTTGTGTACTAGAATTATCAAACCCATGAATGTATAAGAAAGAAGCCACCAAGGAAGATGAATCATCCTTCATTTTAGGTAGTCGATCTATACCACAAATGTTTAAGGTTAAGCTAGTGTCAATGAGAGTATGCCTAATACTGATGTTGTTCACCTTTACTATTATCATCAAAGGTTCTACTTGTTTCTGCACATCCAGAGGTGAGATTTCCTATGAGTGGAACATAATATTCGATGAATCCACTCGAATATGAGCCATCAATGCACCAACATCTGTAGGCCTAGCCAAGGTAGGCAATAGAATCTTTTGTAAGACCTCTTGCAACATCTCTTAATAAATCAAAGTGGTTTGAAGCAAATTTGAAAGTCAGATCTTGGTCAGAGTAATATAGAGTTGCTTGACATGATCATAGTCACCTAATGCTTTGATCATGGGTTTAGGAGCTGAAGAAAGGCTAGGTTGAGATAGGGGTAAAGAAGTAGTAGTTTGGTCTATCTATGGTGTAGGAAAAATAACTTGTTCTAAGTTGTGTAAATTTCTCCTTGTAGGGTATTTGTGCCCTACGAAATTTTAAGAAGTAGAGTCAGTAGCCTTCACAAATCTCTAATATAATTCTAATGGATTGCTATGACCTGAAATCCCATAGATGGAATAGGGAATGACTCAGTTGGGGTCAAATAAATGAAGGGTTTCTTAGGGCTTGGAGGAGCCATATAAACTACTACCATATTTACCGACTCCTCAACTGGCGAGGAAAGGGTTTATTTTGAATATTTATAGATAGGGGAGAGTGCTTCTAAGAAATCATCTAGAGCATCCTCCAACATATCAAAATCTTGTTTAGAAAAAGACTTAGTTGACATTATGAAAATGGATATGACGGTTCACATCAGGTTCACAAAAATGTTATATAAGGGGGATTCGTTGCACCTGGGTCTCTTTCTTCTAAAGAGATCACTAGGGAATGAACTGCCTTTATACACCTCAAATTGAATAGATCGATGGAATCATGAAGAGAAATGAGAAAGTAAGTCTAGGATCCGAAAGAGTGAGACTTTTAATATTTTTTCCCTGGCTGAGAAGCTCTCAGCCAAAAGACATCAGTGTGGCACGTTGTCGTCTTCAAGATGTGTTGGTGTCATAAGTTGTAAAGGACTCAAGTGATTAGGCAAAAAGACTAGAGTCTCACTTCTTGACTCAGATTGAAAAATGAAAAGAGTCAAATAATCAACAGAAACTAAAGAACTGAAAGAGAATACAAGGGAGCTTGAAATGAGATCACCTTCGTGCATTCGAGTTTTCAGTCCAAGCTTCCTTTCACAACCTTCACACAAAAGATCAAGGGGAAAATTTTGGGGCTATATAGGGTAATTCCTCAATCAGACCCTCATATTGGTGTTCCCACCTCCATGGATATGCACTGATAACTTTAAGAAAACCTCCTCAAAAAAATATAAAAAACAGGTGAATCTTTCATTTTTTTAGGAAAAAGTATTAATTTCTATTGGTGAATCTTTCATTTTTTTTGAATAGCATATTAATGTTATTTGCGATTTATTTTACATCACTAGAATTTTGTAGAAAATTTTGGTGAATCTTGAAAAAGAATAGGAAAATTCATTAATTAAGATGGAAAATCCATCCAATATTAAAATAATTCTCATGGAAGATTAGGCTCTCAAGGGTGCAAATTATTGATGGGTTTAAGGGGTTGATAATAATATTTACTTGTCACCATTGTTTTTAAATATGATATAATGGCCCTCATTATATTCTACAAGGTAAAATGTACCCATGATCTATAATTCTCGTGGGGCTCAAAATTTCTTAGATTATTGATCTCACAACCCTCATTGTACTCATGAGTTAAAATGTACCCATATTGTATAACGATCATAATACCCAAAATTATGGGCCTCATGAGCATTATAGATCATGTGTACATTTTACCTCAATGCAATACAATAAAGGACATTAGATTATACTATAAATCAATGGTAGAAAATAAATATTAGAAATATATTCTTAAAGAAACTAATAATTATGATATACTATTGGTGAATTAATATAGATTTCTATTATAATTTATAGAATTTAGGTGAATCTGATCTAATCATGTATCAAATATTATGCAAAAAAAATCGTTTCTTTTGTGATTTAAATAAGACTATAATTTTTTTTTCTAAAAATGTGGCGATTCAAATCATGTTATAGCTCAAAATATTAGCCAATTGATGAATATTAGCCATTAAAAAATACACTAATGGATAGCCAATTTTGGTAGAGAGTGTAAAGGAAATGACAAATTAGGTGGTGAACAGAAAACCCGCTTCGGAGTAGAGCGTGCACCACAAAATAGTAAATGAACTAGTAGGAAAAATTGATAGGGAAAGAGAGCATTACCCTCAAGTCAAGACCCTCTTCCAGAGCACACGGGCACACCACGATGTGCTTACTTGATAGTTGGTAGCTGCTGGAGTGACCTTAGTTTGGCATGGCTTCGCTAGTAGGAATGGTCGTATTCAAGGGTAGAGTCTTCCCAAGACTACAACATCCTTCTAGACATCTTATCTTGCTGGTCTCTATCCAAAATTAGAAAGACAACATATTTTAGGCTTAAGTGATGTCTTTGCATTGTCCTTCTTTAGACCTCACTATCATGTCTTCCCTTGACCTTGATTTTCTTGCTAATCAAATTGAATGCCAGTTTATCCATAATGGTCAAGCCCAACTATCCATGGACTTCAGAAGACTATACCTCCAATCCATATGCAAATTTGTCTCAAACCATGGTCAACCACCCACATACCATTCCTACCAACAACACATAACCACTAGTCCTCTATCCATCTATCATCTTACAAACAATCCATAGTCCTAGTCCTCCATCCCTCTACCATAACTACCAAGAGTCACTTAACACAAGTCATACCATTTATACAAAGCAACCATCTATTCATCATCCTTATTCTAGCCTTGATAAGGGAAATCAACCATCCATCAATCCATTCCAAGCACCCATGTCCTATTATAGTCCTTCATCATATGCTAGTTCTTCATACACATCCTATTCTATTCCTTTATCCACATGCAATCCTAGTCCTTGATACACTAACCCTTTCCAAGTATCCACATCCTATTCTAGTCCTATCTCCACCAATCCATTCAAAGTCGCTCCATCCCAACACACACCTAGCCATGAAAATTATATCATTTTCCAAAGTCACATTCCATTGTCTAACTCTGAGGACATATGTCAAGATGAAAACCCAAAGCATGACACCATAACTCCCCCTTCATGTCAAGATAAGAAATTTCCATCCCATGACCCCATCCTTAAGTCCATTCAAGAAGTCCTCCTAGACAATTGTCAAAATTCCATTCACAACCACCTTATCCAAGACGAACCTATCCTTGGTCAAGATCCTATTTCCAATCATGTAATCCAACACAAAACCATATTTGACCAAGACACTATCCTTGATCAAGAAGCCCAAAATGACCCACTCCTCGACCTTTATTCCATTTAAGACCAAACACTTGATGACCCTATTCAGGCTTCGACTACTGAAAATTACAAAAATGAGACACTTTCCTCCATGGGACACATAGATGATCTTTCTATAGAACAAGAGGCTACTATTCTAGACATATTTTTAAATGATCAAGCTGTAAATGAATTCAGTGGGCTCTATGACAATGACCCTGAAGACATTTTTGATATCAACTTGGAAGCACCAACAAAATCATCTGAATCTGATATGTCACAAAATCAGACCTTAGATGTTACTCAAGTCTCTATCCAACATGTAAATGAAGCTAAAACATATTATCAACTAGGATCATATGTCTTTGTGAGAGCAGGAATTCTTACAAATGATATATTATAAGTAACAATATTCACAGAAACAATGATGTGTTGGCATCTTGCTTCAAAAATGATAAATACCACATCACCAACAGACTCTGTCAAAGCATGCACTATCAAGGAAAAAGACTAGGCATACATGACAAAGGCATTCATGAACCAATAAAGCTTCAAGAAAAATATAGACATCAAGGTCTCAGTTATTCCTTAGTCAACAAATCTAATGATGTTAATGATAGCTCT
The DNA here is from genome assembly GCA_007115665.2 of Sequoiadendron giganteum. Taxonomy (NCBI): domain Eukaryota; kingdom Viridiplantae; phylum Streptophyta; class Pinopsida; order Cupressales; family Cupressaceae; genus Sequoiadendron; species Sequoiadendron giganteum. The sequence continues at coordinate 345,922,331 of CM021100.1, forward strand.
TCGATATCGGGGGAAAATTTATCTAATACAAACATT